>CALNHX010006046.1:0-96365 GCA_940337035.1 Agriotes lineatus | reverse complement strand
GGTAGGTATTACACTTGAAAATTGTTCATTGAAAAGAAGTGACGTTAACAATACAAAATCAAAGTAACACGGAAAGATAATAGGTTTTAATTAGAGTTAGTAAATATCAGAAATAATAATAAAATATAGAATGCAAATAACCAAAAAATGTATAAACCGAAAGAAGGAATTTACAAAACTATATCTCCACACGCTAAATAAACGGCTGCATATAATAAATTCAGTCACTGAGCATGGGTCAAAATTACCCTGCAGAAATTTTTATCAATTTACAAATGTTTTGCGATGACCAAAATTCTTTTATTACAGCGTTATCGAATTCGTTATCAGCGATGATTTTCTGAGGTACGGCATAATGTGAGAAGAATTTTAACAATGCTTTTGTTATGTCCTTATGTCTATTTTGTTTTGGGATTCTAATAAATATGCTTGTGTGAATTTACTGAAATTGTCAATTACGGTTAAATATTTAGTTGATTGATTTGGAAAATATCTATGCTGATACAAGAGAAAGGTTTCTCATAAGTAGGCGTTAAACTAAAAGGCAATGTATTTGGGTGTCTATGATATTTTTCTCGTTTACATGTGTCACAATTATTGATGTATCGCTTAATATCATTGTCAATTCCTTTCCAATAATAAGTACGTTTAAGGTGTTCGCTAGTTTCTTTAATTACTCTGTGATTAGTTTTACCTAAATGATAGTCCGAAATGTGTTGTTCACGGTGATCAGGATTAGTAACATAAGTTACTTGCTTAGTGCATCGATGGAAGTGAGGAGAATTTTCATTACTGTTTTCAGTAATAAATTTGGAAAATTTATCAAAAATATTTTCGTCTTGAAATATACAGTAATAATGGGAGTTTGGTGTACAATATTCTAATAGTAATTGTACAAACTTTTCGTGGAAGTTATTGTTATTCACAAAAAATACTTATATGTGTGTAGCCATCGAATCTAGTGATTCTAAATGGTTTTGGAATTACAGCGTTAATAATTCTAACTGATTCTTATGATATTGCAGGGGTAGTTCAGATATGTCTATTACTGGGGATGATAAATGTTGTGAATGTACAGTATTTACATCACTGTCAATATTTTGATTATCTATTGGTTCAATTTCTTGTGTAGGTGGTACAAAAGTAGGTATAGTAAAGTCAGTCAAGTCAGGTGTATATGGTCTTTGTGCCATTATACTTGCATTATCATCAAATTGGGTTCTGGTGTGTCTAATTGTTCAATTGATAGGGGATTTATATTAATTCGACTTAAGGCATCAGCTACTTTATTGGTTTTTCCTGGTAGGTATTTAATGGTAAAATTAAATTCTTCTAATTTTATACTCCAACGGGTTAATTTAGAATTTGGCTCTCTGATGTTGCGAAGCCATATTAAGGGTCTATGGTCTGTAAATATCGTAAAATGTACGCCATATAAATAGGGGCGGAAATGTTTGCAGGCCCAAACAATGGCTAATAATTCTCGTTCTATTGTGGGGTAGTTAATTTCGGCTTGGTTAAGGGTTCTTGATGCATAGCTGATAGGTCTGTTATTTTGTGATAATACTGCTCCAATAGCAAATTTGCTAGCATCTGTAGTTAGCTCAAATGGTTTTGTAAAGTCAGGATAAGCTAATATTGGATCATTAGTTAGCAAGATTTTTAGTTTCTCAAATTGTTCAATGAAATTTTGATCGTGTATAATTTTTGAATCTTTCTTTAAACATAAAGTCAGGAATTTTGTTATTTTAGCATAATCTTTTATAAATTTCGATAATAACCTAAAAGTCCTAGAAACGATTTTATATCAGTTCTAGTTTTTGGTAAGGGAAATTTCATAATAGCACTGATTTTATCTGGGTTTGGTTTTACACCATCTTTGGTAAAGATATGTCCTAAATAGGCAATGAATTTTTTTAAGAATTCGGATTTTTTCTAATTGTATTTTTAAGTTAGCAGTGCGACATTTTTCAAAAACATGTCGTAGTTTAATCATGTGTTCTTGTAGGGATACTGAATAAATAATTATGTCATCAAGGTAAACCATGCATTGTGTGGGTGTTAGGCCAATCAATGGCTGATTTATAAGTCGTTGAAAGCTGCTGGGACTGTTTTTGAGCCCAAATGGCATTCGTTTAAACTCAAAATGGCCCTCTTTAGTAGAAAAGGCTGTCTTTTCTCTATCAGCTTTGTTTACTTTAATTTGATGAAAACCTGAGGCTAAATCAAGGGTAGTAAAATATTCAGATTTACCTAAATTGTCAAGTACTTGTTCTATGAGAGGTAACGGGTATTTGTCTTCTATGGTATTTTCGTTCAATTTCCTATAGTCAATAACTATCCTCCATTTTTGTTTGTCTGAACTATCTAATTTTTTTGGAACGATCCATATAGGTGCGTTATACGGTGACTGAATGTTCAATAATTCCGTCAGCAAGCATTTTGTTTATCTGGTTTTTTACTTCTTCGCGATGAACATGAGGGTAGCGATAACTTTTTGTAAAGATTGGAATGTCATTTTTTGTACGTATAAAATGTCTTGTCAAGTTTGTGTAAGTCAATGGTAGTTCTGGGTGATGAAAAATATCTTTGAATTCGTAACATAGAGTCGTTAATGCATGAGCTTCTTCAGCATTTAAATGTGTTGTATTAATGTTTTTTAAGTTTTCATTTTGAAGTTGATTTCGAGATTTTAAATTAAAATTTTGATTCTGAGTATTGATGTTATTTATTTTTATTAAATTTGAGTGTTTACAGTCATCTAATAACAGTGAGTTGTAAATATAAAATTCCTTTGTCTGATTGGATGTATTAATTGCTGTTGTATAAAAATAATTATTATGGACTTTAACTATAGCTCTAGGTGTTCTACAGTCTTTGTCAAATATTATTTTGTCACACAAATATGTACCATTACTATTTACAGTTGGTAAAATAATTTGTTTTTCTGATCTAGGGGGTAGATATATTCGTTTAAGAGTCTGCGAGTGTTGATTTATTTTAGAAAAATTACATTCGTTTCTTTTTGAACTTCTTGTTTAAGTTTGGATTGGTTATAGTAAAATCGGATAATATTTTGCTCGGTTTGAATATGCATCCATTTAAAATCAATGTTTTCATTTATATTTGCTAATAAATCAGATCCTATTAATCCAACATAATCAGGGCTAAAATTAAACATATAGCACATATGACTTCCGGGTTCTAAAAATAATGAGTTTATCGGAATATCGGCTACTTGATTATGTGTCGTAGTACCATGGGGTGTAGTTATTTGAAAATTATAATTATATATTAAATTTTGAAAATGTTTTTCTACAAATAAAGGTGATATTAGCGTTTTACTACTGCTTGTATCAATTAATACTTTATCTTGTGTTCCTGGTATTAAAATATACAATAAATTAGATTTGATTGTTGTTACAAGAAACGTTTCAATTTTATCCAAGGCTGTATTTAAAAATTTACAGAATCTGGGTCAGTTTCGTGTTCTGCTAAGTACTCTGAATAAACATTCTGAGATTCGTTGTTTATGTTAGGTTCAAGTGCGTCGGCTTCAAGAAGTGGGTCAAGTGGGTCATTACGTTCTGTGTCGATATCCTCGTGGAATTTCTCGAAATCGAAATTACTCGGCTGGGGCCACTTGTAAATGATTAGAACGAAATTTGATCTTTTTTTTTTAATTTTGCATGTTACTAGTTAGGGGTCGTTTTGGAATGGCGGCGTGTATCGTAGATGTTTGCATTTTTTCAACAGGATTATTACTGACAAAATTTCGTTTCGGAGCGAAAAGATATCTTTCAAAAGGTTGTCGATACCAACCTGGGGTTTGAGAAAAATTACGTTGTAACGTGGGATTCTGAGGGCTTCGGAATGTATTAGGAAACTGTGGAATTGATTGTCGTTGAAAATTGGGTCGAGAATTATTGTGTTTCATTTGTTCATTATATTTAATCCATGGGTTGTTTTGAAAATTCTGACGATTCATTACTGGTTTATTACTTTCAGTTTGTGAATAATTACGATATGCAGTTTGAGAATAGCGTATATCTAGTTCATCTCGAACGATTGCGATAGCAGCTTCTAGGCTATTAGGATTTCTGGCTCGTAACAAAGTGCCAAATGGTTCATTTAAACCGCTCAAAAAGGATCTAAGGGTTAGATTTTTTAAATTTAATAATTTATAATCTTTTATAGGTCTGGCTTCAGGTCCAAGGGAAATTTTTAGGTTAAAAGTAGCTAAATGTGTTCTAACTCTGTTATAAAAGTCAATAGGTTACTCTTTTTGATTTTGTTTCATTTTTGCAAGGTCTATGGTTAAATTTAATTCTGATCGCTGATCTCCAAAGGTATTGATTAGTGTTAATTTTAATTCATTCCAGTTATTGAATTCATAGCCGGTAATGACTTCTAAAGCTTTGTCTCTTAATTTATTTCTAACGGATGATAGTAAAAATTTATTAATATAAGCTTCTGGCTGAGCTGGTATTAAAAATTGGGATAAAATTAGCTCAACAAATCTAATAAATTCTGATAAAGTTAGTGGGTTACCGTTGTAACTTGGAATTTCAGAAACCATTCGTACAGAAAAACGTGGTGGGAATAAATCTGCCATGTTTCGATTTGCTTGTATTTGGTTGAAAATTAAACGTGGTGGTCTCAGCATAAAAATTCACTATTATTTTTAGCGATTGATTTTTATGTTAGTAAACAGTTTATTCTAGGGAAAATGTAACACAAAGCAGTGCTTAATCGGTGCGATGCTGAGTCAAGCTTACTGCGTTCTGTTACGTACTTAAGTAGGCTAAATAAATATTTAAAATTATGTTATTGGGTTTATAATTGTTTAAAAACAAACACACACACACTTTAAAACGTAAAAGGTTGCTTACTTCATATTTGTAGTTGGAACGTGTAGACTTCCTTTGGAGTAGTCGTACAGATGATCCGTGGTTAATTACAGGTGTAGACGTCCTCTGGATTGGTCGTACATTTGATCTCGATGATCAGAAAACTCCTCGATGGAGCAGGTGTCTGCAATAGACTGATGTGTCTCCAATAGACTGGTCCAGTAGTTGGCGGTGCTGCTTTTTGGCGATGTTTGTCCTCCAAGTTGCGTTGCTTCGTACCGGTGTTGGTTGATTTCGGAAAACTTGGTTAAGTATTAAAATACACAAAAGAGCGTAAAATGAAAAAAAAAATTATTTTTTTTCCAAAATTTCAGTGCCCTTTTGCCAAGTATCCTACCGACTGCGCCAGTTAAGTTGCCAATCGTGGCCTTAACGAAAAAAAACTTTATTTATTTTACTACACAAGTTTTTAATTAAATGTAGGAGTTACAAATTTGTACAGAGTAACGTTCTGTAAGAAGCACATCTAAAACTAGCAACGTTCTGTAATACACAAATCTATAAACTAACTAAAATTACACAAGCACGGCTATTTATAGCCTCTGCCATCTTCGGGTGGGGTGATTGAGTGGCGTCACATAATTTCACAATATTGCACAATGTTTCACAACTCTAACACTTCTTGTTAGTTCAGAGAATTCTAAATATAGAATTCGCGGCAGCAAGCATTTATTTTGATAGTTAATTGATTGAGTGGTTACATTACTCACTCGTAAGTGAAAGCACACTTGAATTACAATTCTTTTTTATCACCCCGTACAACTACATCTTGTCCACAACAGACAATAATTCTGAAAGTTCTGAATTGATTATTCGCATAAATCTGGTACTAATTGGATATTCAACATCATTAATATATATTTTCAGGGCCGCCGCGTATAGGTTGGCCGCCCCTCGCGGCACAATATTCATTGTAATATCAGATGTTTTATTGAAAACTGAATGAAGAATCATAATGTAAACGCCATGGACGGGCGTATTTCTAGCGTATTATGCGACATAAGCGCCACAATGACAAATTCCGGAACCACATAACTGTCAACCAAAACCCATATATCTAATACTTACTATATTGCTAGCGGCTATGAGTGGGAAACTCACCGATGAAGTGAGACACACAACCAACTCCTTCATGTATACGGTGAGCTGTGCGCAAGCGCGCCGGCGTCGTCCGCCCAATGTGGAAATGGTCAAATTTAAAATTCGCGTCTAAAGGCGGAGTTCGAATTCTCACGCATGCGCACGAGACGCGTTATACACGAAGGGAGACTATGTCGGCGCCGTAATGTTTTCTGAAGTTTCCAGGCCCTACCAGCAATATATGTGTATTATATATATGCCAAAACCGAGCCCAGTTTTTATTACGCAGCGGCTAACTGGTCGGCGCTCCTTCTTCCACCTTCATGGACGTGATATAAATTGGGTTTACGCAGGGGTGTCGAACGCATGCGCAATTTGATTTACAAATCCGCGGAATTTAGATTACCTTTAGTACAACTGGATGTTAATAAAAATAAGTAGTGTCGAAGATATGCGAAATATGTTAGGTTATCGTTCTAGAAATGTTTTTCATATTATTGTAGAATACGTATTGACATAGATTTGACGTTTTGGAATAATTAAATCTTTCCACTCAGCGAATACTTCTAATACTGTAAGTTACATAAATTCTGCAATAATATTTAACAATAGCAGTTTTGGTGAAGATACTGCCGAAGAGATTTTGATTCGATATTAGCTTCGTGCTGAAATTTAAGGACTGAAAACCAACATTTCATTTTCAGTTGCAATTGTAAGGGAAGATAGAGGGTCGGCCTTACCCTTTGGCGAAAGTTGTACTAGATATTTTGCCGGCTGGTAACTATCGGCCTAATGGGCTAACTAGTCGCGAGGGTCGGGGTTCCAACTATGCTGAAAGAGAATACAAAAAAAGGAGTGGGCGCCAGGTCCTAGACTCAGATCCAATTCTTGTGCCGGACCGTACACAAGGTCGAAGATAAAAACCAGCAAGATAAACAAAATAGCAACGACCAATAAAAATATCACAGCTTTATTAATAGATTCAGTACTATAGTGCATCACACAAAATAACACAAGAGCAAATCAAACACAAACAGGCAAATCATCAAACAAAATCAAACATTATACGAACAAATCGAAAGCGCAGCAATAAACAAATAACAATATACAAACCAGTACATCAACAATAAACACGTTAAAATCGGCAAAGGCACTGCATCAATACATTTCATATAAATAAATCAAAGGCTAAAAGTAGGACATCCTGGGCTATAATCTATCACGAATAAAGAAAATAAGTTGCTACCCAATTGGCAACACAAGTACAATGATTCGCACGCATACTGTGAGGCAGAGTGCTGCGAAAACTAGAGCTATGCAAGCAAAAATGCTAACTACAACCTCAAATGTTAGCTTACAATTTAAATGTGACATCAAGATTTCAAAGGCTCGAAGCCCGCTGTTACGGTTGTATGATCATACAGGGCGTGGCGGTTTCTGTTTTAAACTCAAGTTCTTATATATGACTAATAAAAGCAACGGCTTGAATTATGCTCCTAACAAAAGCTACAATAACAAATAGCCCAAAACGATTTACGAGTATCCGAAATTTGAGCATTAAACTACCGTGAGCTGTTCACTAGTTACAACCCTACACCCTAATGACATTCAAGAAACTAACCTCTGCAATTAAGTTGTCAAATGCAGTGGCCAAAGTTGTGTAAGAGTACAGCTAGCCTATGATCTAGGTAAGCTAAACTGTCTTAAAATAGTTCAACAGCATATATGAATGTTTTGTTACGTTACAGGGCCCAGTTCAAAACGGGCTTCATCACATTTACTGCAATCCAACGGTAAGCAAAATATGCCCTAATGCAAGTTACACACAAATAATCCTACAATGCAAGTACTACTATATGAAATGCCTACAATTAGCTAAGCGGTTGTTACGCTAGTACACATATACACACCTTGTCATGTTACAAACGATTCACACATGCTGCTTTACAGGGCCGAACACAGGCCAACAGCTTCTCGGAAGCACCTGGTGCGCCAAGGTCATACGGAGCAGGGGCCGACTTCCAACAGCATAGTGAGCGTCGCAGGGAGGGTGGCGGGTAGGCGATGCCAGTACCAAATGCCTCAATACACATAGTACCCAAACGAGGTAAGCGAACCAATTCCAATTAACAAAGCATTTTCCTGGGTGGATCCAGAAATCAATGGCAAATACGATCCATTTCCAGATTTTTAAAGCAGATTTTTTAAATCAGATTTTTAAAGCAGATTTTTAAACCAGATTTTTAAACCAGATTTTTAAAGGCTAAAAATACAAATTTTCCCAAATAGATTACGGCATTCAAAAGAGGGAAACGTAGGCAAACACCATGTACGAACCTTAAGATGTTGTGCAGCCAACTCGTTAAGCCAAGCGTGCGAAGTGTGAACGTCCCAAGAAATCCGTCTGTGACGAAACGAATGCCGGAGACACCAATACCAATCTCCGGAACATTCCAGCAGGGGATGCGGAGCCTCTAAATCCTTCCAACTATGAAGATGGCTTCCAAAAGCCGCGAGACTAGCTCCCATAGGAAGCAATTCCAACTTTCACAACGCAAGACTTGCCAGGAAATGACCGAAAAATGCTCCAAACCAGCCCAATTCAGCTTATCAAGAATTCCCAAAAATTGGAAAGTTGGCCAATGTAAAAACTAAAGAATGCAGAGTGCTCTGAACTGATAACAGCAGTGTAGCATTAAGTTTGAAATTAAAGGTAGATGTTAACAAAGTTGCCTATCCCAAGTAAAGTATTGTATTTTTAGGAAAATAAAGCAAATAACCAAATCTGACTAATTTATTTCAATCAATAAATAAGAAAATGTCAAAATGAGCGTAACAAATTCTCCCCCCCACAAAAGGGAGGGTAAATCCCTTCGGATTTACCTGACCATACAACGACCATCCAAACAAAACGTCCAAAAAAAAACGATGTCTACCAAGGGAAAATACAGGGAAATAAAACAGAGGACTTAAAGAAATTAGCTAAGAAGAGAGGATGTAAGAGTCCAAGCACACCATCGAAGACAACAAGACACCAACCTCTTCCGTCGCTGCAAGATGACGTGAGCTGCGCCGGTGGAAGGGAAGGTTACGTCAGATTGCAACGATAATCCACCTAAAACGCAAACACCTCAGAAAAATTCAGAGTGGGAGAAAGGAAAGCGAACGACACAGAAGAAGGAAGGGAAAGGAAAACCAAAACTCAGCCAGGGATAAGTGCTTAGGCCCAGGATCGACCTACAACACTGAAACTATCTCCAAATTACTAAAGACAGAGCAAAATATCCAAAAATTCAAAATATCAAAAAAGACGAACACAACTATATGAGGGAACATCTCTTTCCAATGAACAAAAAAAAACAATAGAGAAGAAGAAAGATGAGAGAAAAGAAGGGACTAGTTGTTAATGTCAGGATTCCAATTCTAGAAAAAGAAAAGAGGAATTGAAACCTAGTGAACCGACCGACGTCACCCAGCCATCCTACCCAAAAAGACGTAGACGAGACCACACAAACAAAGACAACAAGGGTTGGCGAGAGCATAATGCCTTGGAGAAAAATTCAGGTCCCAATAAATCCGACAAAGTCGATGCCCTAAAAGAGCGAACGAAACCGTCCTCAATCACCAGGCACACACAAACGCACAACCAAAAAGGACAGAAGCTCAACAAAAGAGTCGGGTTCCACGAATCCAGACAAAGCCGAGGCCCTAAAAGAGGGCAGAAGAAACCGTTCTCAAACATCAAGCATGCCCAAAGGCAAGGAGCGAGTTTCGCTTGAGGATTGAAATCCGCCTAAGCGAGGGGATACCCTATCAACCAACCAAACACACAGAACGTATAGCTGACGGCAATAGGCATCATCAGCTATACCTCAAAAATCCAAAAATCCAAAAGGGCACCCTACAAGCATCCACCAAGCTCACTCAAACCTCACCAAGAAAGCGGACATAAAGAGAAGAACCAATCAAAGAAGAGCTAAACCAATCCACACTAGAAAGATGGTTTGAAGAGCCTATAAATCCACAAAAGTCTACCCCTCAAACACACCAATCACACTCCAAAATCCTAATCAACATTCCGAAGGAAAAGGCAAGAAAACAAACTACACAAAGAAAACACAATGAACACTCAAGCAAACTATGCCAACCAATACTCAATAAAACACGCAGCTAATACAAATCCAAATCATCAAAAAGATTCACTCATCAAAACACACCAATAACCAATTCTATAACTAGAAGTCAATCATGAAACAACACCCAAAATCAATACATCCCAACCTACTAACAATGCACTATAGTACCACCTAACCACAACGTAGACAGGGTACTACAAGAGCCCTATCGAGCCCCAGACGTTGGGCGTCAAGATCTTCTTGTAAGGGAAGATAGAGGGTCGGCCTTACCCTTTGGCGAAAGTTGTACTAGATATTTTGCCGGCTGGTAACTATCGGCCTAATGGGCTAACTAGTCGCGAGGGTCGGGGTTCCAACTGTGCTGAAAGAGAATGCAAAAAAAAAGGAGTGGGCGCCAGGTCCTAGACTCAGATCCAATTCTTGTGCCGGACCGTACACAAGGTCGAAGATAAAAACCAGCAAGATAAACAAAATAGCAACGACCAATAAAAATATCACAGCTTTATTAATAGATTCAGTACTATAGTGCATCACACAAAATAACACAAGAGCAAATCAAACACAAACAGGCAAATCATCAAACAAAATCAAACATTATACGAACAAATCGAAAGCGCAGCAATAAACAAATAACAATATACAAACCAGTACATCAACAATAAACACGTTAAAATCGGCAAAGGCACTGCATCAATACATTTCATATAAATCAATCAAAGGCTAAAAGTAGGACATCCTGGGCTATAATCTATCACGAATAAAGAAAATAAGTTGCTACCCAATTGGCAACACAAGTACAATGATTCGCACGCATACTGTGAGGCAGAGTGCTGCGAAAACTAGAGCTATGCAAGCAAAAATGCTAACTACAACCTCAAATGTTAGCTTACAATTTAAATGTGACATCAAGATTTCAAAGGCTCGAAGCCCGCTGTTACGGTTGTATGATCATACAGGGCGTGGCGGTTTCTGTTTTAAACTCAAGTTCTTATATATGACTAATAAAAGCAACGGCTTGAATTATGCTCCTAACAAAAGCTACAATAACAAATAGCCCAAAACGATTTACGAGTATCCGAAATTTGAGCATTAAACTACCGTGAGCTGTTCACTAGTTACAACCCTACACCCTAATGACATTCAAGAAACTAACCTCTGCAATTAAGTTGTCAAATGCAGTGGCCAAAGTTGTGTAAGAGTACAGCTAGCCTATGATCTAGGTAAGCTAAACTGTCTTAAAATAGTTCAACAGCATATATGAATGTTTTGTTACGCTACAGGGCCCAGTTCAAAACGGGCTTCATCACATTTACTGCAATCCAACGGTAAGCAAAATATGCCCTAATGCAAGTTACACACAAATAATCCTACAATGCAAGTACTACTATATGAAATGCCTACAATTAGCTAAGCGGTTGTTACGCTAGTACACATATACACACCTTGTCATGTTACAAACGATTCACACATGCTGCTTTACAGGGCCGAACACAGGCCAACAGCTTCTCGGAAGCACCTGGTGCGCCAAGGTCATACGGAGCAGGGGCCGACTTCCAACAGCATAGTGAGCGTCGCAGGGAGGGTGGCGAGTAGGCGATGCCAGTACCAAATGCCTCAATACACATAGTACCCAAACGAGGTAAGCGAACCAATTCCAATTAACAAAGCATTTTCCTGGGTGGATCCAGAAATCAATGGCAAATACGATCCATTTCCAGATTTTTAAAGCAGATTTTTTAAACCATATTTTTAAACCAGATTCTTAAACCAGATTTTTAAAGGCTAAAAATACAAATTTTCCCAAATAGATTACGGCATTCAAAAGAGGGAAACGTAGGCAAACACCATGTACGAACCTTAAGATGTTGTGCAGCCAACTCGTTAAGCCAAGCGTGCGAAGTGTGAACGTCCCAA
The DNA here is from genome assembly GCA_940337035.1 of Agriotes lineatus. Classification (NCBI taxonomy): domain Eukaryota; kingdom Metazoa; phylum Arthropoda; class Insecta; order Coleoptera; family Elateridae; genus Agriotes; species Agriotes lineatus. The sequence continues at coordinate 84,325 of CALNHX010006046.1, read as the reverse complement.
GAAATCCGTCTGTGACGAAACGAATGCCGGAGACACCAATACCAATCTCCGGAACATTCCAGCAGGGGATGCGGAGCCTCTAAATCCTTCCAACTATGAAGATGGCTTCCAAAAGCCGCGAGACTAGCTCCCATAGGAAGCAATTCCAACTTTCACAACGCAAGACTTGCCAGGAAATGACCGAAAAATGCTCCAAACCAGCCCAATTCAGCTTATCAAGAATTCCCAAAAATTGGAAAGTTGGCCAATGTAAAAACTAAAGAATGCAGAGTGCTCTGAACTGATAACAGCAGTGTAGCATTAAGTTTGAAATTAAAGGTAGATGTTAACAAAGTTGCCTATCCCAAGTAAAGTATTGTATTTTTAGGAAAATAAAGCAAATAACCAAATCTGACTAATTTATTTCAATCAATAAATAAGAAAATGTCAAAATGAGCGTAACAAATTCTCCCCCCCCACAAAAGGGAGGGTAAATCCCTTCGGATTTACCTGACCATACAACGACCATCCAAACAAAACGTCCAAAAAAAAAACGATGTCTACCAAGGGAAAATACAGGGAAATAAAACAGAGGACTTAAAGAAATTAGCTAAGAAGAGAGGATGTAAGAGTCCAAGCACACCATCGAAGACAACAAGACACCAACCTCTTCCGTCGCTGCAAGATGACGTGAGCTGCGCCGGTGGAAGGGAAGGTTACGTCAGATTGCAACGATAATCCACCTAAAACGCAAACACCTCAGAAAAATTCAGAGTGGGAGAAAGGAAAGCGAACGACACAGAAGAAGGAAGGGAAAGAAAAACCAAACTCAGCCAGGGATAAGTGCTTAGGCCCAGGATCGACCTACAACACTGAAACTATCTCCAAATTACCAAAGACAGAGCAAAATATCCAAAAATGCAAAATATCAAAGAAGACGAACACAACTATATGAGGGAACATCTCTTTCCAATGAACAAAAAAAAACAATAGAGAAGAAGAAAGATGAGAGAAAAGAAGGGACTAGTTGTTAATGTCAGGATTCCAATTCTAGAAAAAGAAAAGAGGAATTGAAACCTAGTGAACCGACCGACGTCACCCAGCCATCCTACCCAAAAAGACGTAGACGAGACCACACAAACAAAGACAACAAGGGTTGGCGAGAGCATAATGCCTTGGAGAAAGATTCAGGTCCCAATAAATCCGACAAAGTCGATGCCCTAAAAGAGCGAACGAAACCGTCCTCAATCACCAGGCACACACAAACGCACAACCAAAAAGGACAGAAGCTCAAAAAAAGAGTCGGGTTCCACGAATCCAGACAAAGCCGAGGCCCTAAAAGAGGGCAGAAGAAACCGTTCTCAAACATCAAGCATGCCCAAAGGCAAGGAGCGAGTTTCGCTTGAGGATTGAAATCCGCCTAAGCGAGGGGATACCCTATCAACCAACCAAACACACAGAACGTATAGCTGACGGCAATAGGCATCATCAGCTATACCTCAAAAATCCAAAAATCCAAAAGGGCACCCTACAAGCATCCACCAAGCTCACTCAAACCTCACCAAGAAAGCGGACATAAAGAGAAGAACCAATCAAAGAAGAGCTAAACCAATCCACACTAGAAAGATGGTTTGAAGAGCCTATAAATCCACAAAAGTCTACCCCTCAAACACACCAATCACACTCCAAAATCCTAATCAACATTCCGAAGGAAAAGGCAAGAAAACAAACTACACAAAGAAAACACAATGAACACTCAAGCAAACTATGCCAACCAATACTCAATAAAACACGCAGCTAATACAAATCCAAATCATCAAAAAGATTCACTCATCAAAACACACCAATAACCAATTCTATAACTAGAAGTCAATCATGAAACAACACCCAAAATCAATACATCCCAACCTACTAACAATGCACTATAGTACCACCTAACCACAACGTAGACAGGGTACTACAAGAGCCCTATCGAGCCCCAGACGTTGGGCGTCAAGATCTTCTTGTAAGGGAAGATAGAGGGTCGGCCTTACCCTTTGGCGAAAGTTGTACTAGATATTTTGCCGGCTGGTAACTATCGGCCTAATGGGCTAACTAGTCGCGAGGGTCGGGGTTCCAACTATGCTGAAAGAGAATACAAAAAAAAAGGAGTGGGCGCCAGGTCCTAGACTCAGATCCAATTCTTGTGCCGGACCGTACACAAGGTCGAAGATAAAAACCAGCAAGATAAACAAAATAGCAACGACCAATAAAAATATCACAGCTTTATTAATAGATTCAGTACTATAGTGCATCACACAAAATAACACAAGAGCAAATCAAACACAAACAGGCAAATCATCAAACAAAATCAAACATTATACGAACAAATCGAAAGCGCAGCAATAAACAAATAACAATATACAAACCAGTACATCAACAATAAACACGTTAAAATCGGCAAAGGCACTGCATCAATACATTTCATATAAATCAATCAAAGGCTAAAAGTAGGACATCCTGGGCTATAATCTATCACGAATAAAGAAAATAAGTTGCTACCCAATTGGCAACACAAGTACAATGATTCGCACGCATACTGTGAGGCAGAGTGCTGCGAAAACTAGAGTTATGCAAGCAAAAATGCTAACTACAACCTCAAATGTTAGCTTACAATTTAAATGTGACATCAAGATTTCAAAGGCTCGAAGCCCGCTGTTACGGTTGTATGATCATACAGGGCGTGGCGGTTTCTGTTTTAAACTCAAGTTCTTATATATGACTAATAAAAGCAACGGCTTGAATTATGCTCCTAACAAAAGCTACAATAACAAATAGCCCAAAACGATTTACGAGTATCCGAAATTTGAGCATTAAACTACCGTGAGCTGTTCACTAGTTACAACCCTACACCCTAATGACATTCAAGAAACTAACCTCTGCAATTAAGTTGTCAAATGCAGTGGCCAAAGTTGTGTAAGAGTACAGCTAGCCTATGATCTAGGTAAGCTAAACTGTCTTAAAATAGTTCAACAGCATATATGAATGTTTTGTTACGCTACAGGGCCCAGTTCAAAACGGGCTTCATCACATTTACTGCAATCCAACGGTAAGCAAAATATGCCCTAATGCAAGTTACACACAAATAATCCTACAATGCAAGTACTACTATATGAAATGCCTACAATTAGCTAAGCGGTTGTTACGCTAGTACACATATACACACCTTGTCATGTTACAAACGATTCACACATGCTGCTTTACAGGGCCGAACACAGGCCAACAGCTTCTCGGAAGCACCTGGTGCGCCAAGGTCATACGAAGCAGGGGCCGACTTCCAACAGCATAGTGAGCGTCGCAGGGAGGGTGGCGAGTAGGCGATGCCAGTACCAAATGCCTCAATACACATAGTACTCAAACGAGGTAAGCGAACCAATTCCAATTAACAAAGCATTTTCCTGGGTGGATCCAGAAATCAATGGCAAATACGATCCATTTCCAGATTTTTAAAGCAGATTTTTTAAACCATATTTTTAAACCAGATTTTTAAACCAGATTTTTAAAGGCTAAAAATACAAATTTTCCCAAATAGATTACGGCATTCAAAAGAGGGAAACGTAGGCAAACACCATGTACGAACCTTAAGATGTTGTGCAGCCAACTCGTTAAGCCAAGCGTGCGAAGTGTGAACGTCCCAAGAAATCCGTCTGTGACGAAACGAATGCCGGAGACACCAATACCAATCTCCGGAACATTCCAGCAGGGGATGCGGAGCCTCTAAATCCTTCCAACTATGAAGATGGCTTCCAAAAGCCGCGAGACTAGCTCCCATAGGAAGCAATTCCAACTTTCACAACGCAAGACTTGCCAGGAAATGACCGAAAAATGCTCCAAACCAGCCCAATTCAGCTTATCAAGAATTCCCAAAAATTGGAAAGTTGGCCAATGTAAAAACTAAAGAATGCAGAGTGCTCTGAACTGATAACAGCAGTGTAGCATTAAGTTTGAAATTAAAGGTAGATGTTAACAAAGTTGCCTATCCCAAGTAAAGTATTGTATTTTTAGGAAAATAAAGCAAATAACCAAATCTGACTAATTTATTTCAATCAATAAATAAGAAAATGTCAAAATGAGCGTAACAAATTCTCCCCCCCCACAAAAGGGAGGGTAAATCCCTTCGGATTTACCTGACCATACAACGACCATCCAAACAAAACGTCCAAAAAAAAAACGATGTCTACCAAGGGAAAATACAGGGAAATAAAACAGAGGACTTAAAGAAATTAGCTAAGAAGAGAGGATGTAAGAGTCCAAGCACACCATCGAAGACAACAAGACACCAACCTCTTCCGTCGCTGCAAGATGACGTGAGCTGCGCCGGTGGAAGGGAAGGTTACGTCAGATTGCAACGATAATCCACCTAAAACGCAAACACCTCAGAAAAATTCAGAGTGGGAGAAAGGAAAGCGAACGACACAGAAGAAGGAAGGGAAAGAAAAACCAAACTCAGCCAGGGATAAGTGCTTAGGCCCAGGATCGACCTACAACACTGAAACTATCTCCAAATTACCAAAGACAGAGCAAAATATCCAAAAATGCAAAATATCAAAGAAGACGAACACAACTATATGAGGGAACATCTCTTTCCAATGAACAAAAAAAAACAATAGAGAAGAAGAAAGATGAGAGAAAAGAAGGGACTAGTTGTTAATGTCAGGATTCCAATTCTAGAAAAAGAAAAGAGGAATTGAAACCTAGTGAACCGACCGACGTCACCCAGCCATCCTACCCAAAAAGACGTAGACGAGACCACACAAACAAAGACAACAAGGGTTGGCGAGAGCATAATGCCTTGGAGAAAGATTCAGGTCCCAATAAATCCGACAAAGTCGATGCCCTAAAAGAGCGAACGAAACCGTCCTCAATCACCAGGCACACACAAACGCACAACCAAAAAGGACAGAAGCTCAAAAAAAGAGTCGGGTTCCACGAATCCAGACAAAGCCGAGGCCCTAAAAGAGGGCAGAAGAAACCGTTCTCAAACATCAAGCATGCCCAAAGGCAAGGAGCGAGTTTCGCTTGAGGATTGAAATCCGCCTAAGCGAGGGGATACCCTATCAACCAACCAAACACACAGAACGTATAGCTGACGGCAATAGGCATCATCAGCTATACCTCAAAAATCCAAAAATCCAAAAGGGCACCCTACAAGCATCCACCAAGCTCACTCAAACCTCACCAAGAAAGCGGACATAAAGAGAAGAACCAATCAAAGAAGAGCTAAACCAATCCACACTAGAAAGATGGTTTGAAGAGCCTATAAATCCACAAAAGTCTACCCCTCAAACACACCAATCACACTCCAAAATCCTAATCAACATTCCGAAGGAAAAGGCAAGAAAACAAACTACACAAAGAAAACACAATGAACACTCAAGCAAACTATGCCAACCAATACTCAATAAAACACGCAGCTAATACAAATCCAAATCATCAAAAAGATTCACTCATCAAAACACACCAATAACCAATTCTATAACTAGAAGTCAATCATGAAACAACACCCAAAATCAATACATCCCAACCTACTAACAATGCACTATAGTACCACCTAACCACAACGTAGACAGGGTACTACAAGAGCCCTATCGAGCCCCAGACGTTGGGCGTCAAGATCTTCTTGTAAGGGAAGATAGAGGGTCGGCCTTACCCTTTGGCGAAAGTTGTACTAGATATTTTGCCGGCTGGTAACTATCGGCCTAATGGGCTAACTAGTCGCGAGGGTCGGGGTTCCAACTATGCTGAAAGAGAATACAAAAAAAAAGGAGTGGGCGCCAGGTCCTAGACTCAGATCCAATTCTTGTGCCGGACCGTACACAAGGTCGAAGATAAAAACCAGCAAGATAAACAAAATAGCAACGACCAATAAAAATATCACAGCTTTATTAATAGATTCAGTACTATAGTGCATCACACAAAATAACACAAGAGCAAATCAAACACAAACAGGCAAATCATCAAACAAAATCAAACATTATACGAACAAATCGAAAGCGCAGCAATAAACAAATAACAATATACAAACCAGTACATCAACAATAAACACGTTAAAATCGGCAAAGGCACTGCATCAATACATTTCATATAAATCAATCAAAGGCTAAAAGTAGGACATCCTGGGCTATAATCTATCACGAATAAAGAAAATAAGTTGCTACCCAATTGGCAACACAAGTACAATGATTCGCACGCATACTGTGAGGCAGAGTGCTGCGAAAACTAGAGTTATGCAAGCAAAAATGCTAACTACAACCTCAAATGTTAGCTTACAATTTAAATGTGACATCAAGATTTCAAAGGCTCGAAGCCCGCTGTTACGGTTGTATGATCATACAGGGCGTGGCGGTTTCTGTTTTAAACTCAAGTTCTTATATATGACTAATAAAAGCAACGGCTTGAATTATGCTCCTAACAAAAGCTACAATAACAAATAGCCCAAAACGATTTACGAGTATCCGAAATTTGAGCATTAAACTACCGTGAGCTGTTCACTAGTTACAACCCTACACCCTAATGACATTCAAGAAACTAACCTCTGCAATTAAGTTGTCAAATGCAGTGGCCAAAGTTGTGTAAGAGTACAGCTAGCCTATGATCTAGGTAAGCTAAACTGTCTTAAAATAGTTCAACAGCATATATGAATGTTTTGTTACGCTACAGGGCCCAGTTCAAAACGGGCTTCATCACATTTACTGCAATCCAACGGTAAGCAAAATATGCCCTAATGCAAGTTACACACAAATAATCCTACAATGCAAGTACTACTATATGAAATGCCTACAATTAGCTAAGCGGTTGTTACGCTAGTACACATATACACACCTTGTCATGTTACAAACGATTCACACATGCTGCTTTACAGGGCCGAACACAGGCCAACAGCTTCTCGGAAGCACCTGGTGCGCCAAGGTCATACGAAGCAGGGGCCGACTTCCAACAGCATAGTGAGCGTCGCAGGGAGGGTGGCGAGTAGGCGATGCCAGTACCAAATGCCTCAATACACATAGTACTCAAACGAGGTAAGCGAACCAATTCCAATTAACAAAGCATTTTCCTGGGTGGATCCAGAAATCAATGGCAAATACGATCCATTTCCAGATTTTTAAAGCAGATTTTTTAAACCATATTTTTAAACCAGATTTTTAAACCAGATTTTTAAAGGCTAAAAATACAAATTTTCCCAAATAGATTACGGCATTCAAAAGAGGGAAACGTAGGCAAACACCATGTACGAACCTTAAGATGTTGTGCAGCCAACTCGTTAAGCCAAGCGTGCGAAGTGTGAACGTCCCAAGAAATCCGTCTGTGACGAAACGAATGCCGGAGACACCAATACCAATCTCCGGAACATTCCAGCAGGGGATGCGGAGCCTCTAAATCCTTCCAACTATGAAGATGGCTTCCAAAAGCCGCGAGACTAGCTCCCATAGGAAGCAATTCCAACTTTCACAACGCAAGACTTGCCAGGAAATGACCGAAAAATGCTCCAAACCAGCCCAATTCAGCTTATCAAGAATTCCCAAAAATTGGAAAGTTGGCCAATGTAAAAACTAAAGAATGCAGAGTGCTCTGAACTGATAACAGCAGTGTAGCATTAAGTTTGAAATTAAAGGTAGATGTTAACAAAGTTGCCTATCCCAAGTAAAGTATTGTATTTTTAGGAAAATAAAGCAAATAACCAAATCTGACTAATTTATTTCAATCAATAAATAAGAAAATGTCAAAATGAGCGTAACAAATTCTCCCCCCCCCCCCACAAAAGGGAGGGTAAATCCCTTCGGATTTACCTGACCATACAACGACCATCCAAACAAAACGTCCAAAAAAAAAACGATGTCTACCAAGGGAAAATACAGGGAAATAAAACAGAGGACTTAAAGAAATTAGCTAAGAAGAGATGATGTAAGAGTCCAAGCACACCATCGAAGACAACAAGACACCAACCTCTTCCGTCGCTGCAAGATGACGTGAGCTGCGCCGGTGGAAGGGAAGGTTACGTCAGATTGCAACGATAATCCACCTAAAACGCAAACACCTCAGAAAAATTCAGAGTGGGAGAAAGGAAAGCGAACGACACAGAAGAAGGAAGGGAAAGAAAAACCAAACTCAGCCAGGGATAAGTGCTTAGGCCCAGGATCGACCTACAACACTGAAACTATCTCCAAATTACCAAAGACAGAGCAAAATATCCAAAAATGCAAAATATCAAAGAAGACGAACACAACTATATGAGGGAACATCTCTTTCCAATGAACAAAAAAAAACAATAGAGAAGAAGAAAGATGAGAGAAAAGAAGGGACTAGTTGTTAATGTCAGGATTCCAATTCTAGAAAAAGAAAAGAGGAATTGAAACCTAGTGAACCGACCGACGTCACCCAGCCATCCTACCCAAAAAGACGTAGACGAGACCACACAAACAAAGACAACAAGGGTTGGAGAGAGCATAATGCCTTGGAGAAAGATTCAGGTCCCAATAAATCCGACAAAGTCGATGCCCTAAAAGAGCGAACGAAACCGTCCTCAATCACCAGGCACACACAAACGCACAACCAAAAAGGACAGAAGCTCAAAAAAAGAGTCGGGTTCCACGAATCCAGACAAAGCCGAGGCCCTAAAAGAGGGCAGAAGAAACCGTTCTCAAACATCAAGCATGCCCAAAGGCAAGGAGCGAGTTTCGCTTGAGGATTGAAATCCGCCTAAGCGAGGGGATACCCTATCAACCAACCAAACACACAGAACGTATAGCTGACGGCAATAGGCATCATCAGCTATACCTCAAAAATCCAAAAATCCAAAAGGGCACCCTACAAGCATCCACCAAGCTCACTCAAACCTCACCAAGAAAGCGGACATAAAGAGAAGAACCAATCAAAGAAGAGCTAAACCAATCCACACTAGAAAGATGGTTTGAAGAGCCTATAAATCCACAAAAGTCTACCCCTCAAACACACCAATCACACTCCAAAATCCTAATCAACATTCCGAAGGAAAAGGCAAGAAAACAAACTACACAAAGAAAACACAATGAACACTCAAGCAAACTATGCCAACCAATACTCAATAAAACACGCAGCTAATACAAATCCAAATCATCAAAAAGATTCACTCATCAAAACACACCAATAACCAATTCTATAACTAGAAGTCAATCATGAAACAACACCCAAAATCAATACATCCCAACCTACTAACAATGCACTATAGTACCACCTAACCACAACGTAGACAGGGTACTACAAGAGCCCTATCGAGCCCCAGACGTTGGGCGTCAAGATCTTCTTGTAAGGGAAGATAGAGGGTCGGCCTTACCCTTTGGCGAAAGTTGTACTAGATATTTTGCCGGCTGGTAACTATCGGCCTAATGGGCTAACTAGTCGCGAGGGTCGGGGTTCCAACTATGCTGAAAGAGAATACAAAAAAAAAGGAGTGGGCGCCAGGTCCTAGACTCAGATCCAATTCTTGTGCCGGACCGTACACAAGGTCGAAGATAAAAACCAGCAAGATAAACAAAATAGCAACGACCAATAAAAATATCACAGCTTTATTAATAGATTCAGTACTATAGTGCATCACACAAAATAACACAAGAGCAAATCAAACACAAACAGGCAAATCATCAAACAAAATCAAACATTATACGAACAAATCGAAAGCGCAGCAATAAACAAATAACAATATACAAACCAGTACATCAACAATAAACACGTTAAAATCGGCAAAGGCACTGCATCAATACATTTCATATAAATCAATCAAAGGCTAAAAGTAGGACATCCTGGGCTATAATCTATCACGAATAAAGAAAATAAGTTGCTACCCAATTGGCAACACAAGTACAATGATTCGCACGCATACTGTGAGGCAGAGTGCTGCGAAAACTAGAGCTATGCAAGCAAAAATGCTAACTACAACCTCAAATGTTAGCTTACAATTTAAATGTGACATCAAGATTTCAAAGGCTCGAAGCCCGCTGTTACGGTTGTATGATCATACAGGGCGTGGCGGTTTCTGTTTTAAACTCAAGTTCTTATATATGACTAATAAAAGCAACGGCTTGAATTATGCTCCTAACAAAAGCTACAATAACAAATAGCCCAAAACGATTTACGAGTATCCGAAATTTGAGCATTAAACTACCGTGAGCTGTTCACTAGTTACAACCCTACACCCTAATGACATTCAAGAAACTAACCTCTGCAATTAAGTTGTCAAATGCAGTGGCCAAAGTTGTGTAAGAGTACAGCTAGCCTATGATCTAGGTAAGCTAAACTGTCTTAAAATAGTTCAACAGCATATATGAATGTTTTGTTACGCTACAGGGCCCAGTTCAAAACGGGCTTCATCACATTTACTGCAATCCAACGGTAAGCAAAATATGCCCTAATGCAAGTTACACACAAATAATCCTACAATGCAAGTACTACTATATGAAATGCCTACAATTAGCTAAGCGGTTGTTACGCTAGTACACATATACACACCTTGTCATGTTACAAACGATTCACACATGCTGCTTTACAGGGCCGAACACAGGCCAACAGCTTCTCGGAAGCACCTGGTGCGCCAAGGTCATACGGAGCAGGGGCCGACTTCCAACAGCATAGTGAGCGTCGCAGGGAGGGTGGCGAGTAGGCGATGCCAGTACCAAATGCCTCAATACACATAGTACTCAAACGAGGTAAGCGAACCAATTCCAATTAACAAAGCATTTTCCTGGGTGGATCCAGAAATCAATGGCAAATACGATCCATTTCCAGATTTTTAAAGCAGATTTTTTAAACCATATTTTTAAACCAGATTTTTAAACCAGATTTTTAAAGGCTAAAAATACAAATTTTCCCAAATAGATTACGGCATTCAAAAGAGGGAAACGTAGGCAAACACCATGTACGAACCTTAAGATGTTGTGCAGCCAACTCGTTAAGCCAAGCGTGCGAAGTGTGAACGTCCCAAGAAATCCGTCTGTGACGAAACGAATGCCGGAGACACCAATACCAATCTCCGGAACATTCCAGCAGGGGATGCGGAGCCTCTAAATCCTTCCAACTATGAAGATGGCTTCCAAAAGCCGCGAGACTAGCTCCCATAGGAAGCAATTCCAACTTTCACAACGCAAGACTTGCCAGGAAATGACCGAAAAATGCTCCAAACCAGCCCAATTCAGCTTATCAAGAATTCCCAAAAATTGGAAAGTTGGCCAATGTAAAAACTAAAGAATGCAGAGTGCTCTGAACTGATAACAGCAGTGTAGCATTAAGTTTGAAATTAAAGGTAGATGTTAACAAAGTTGCCTATCCCAAGTAAAGTATTGTATTTTTAGGAAAATAAAGCAAATAACCAAATCTGACTAATTTATTTCAATCAATAAATAAGAAAATGTCAAAATGAGCGTAACAAATTCTCCCCCCCCCCCACAAAAGGGAGGGTAAATCCCTTCGGATTTACCTGACCATACAACGACCATCCAAACAAAACGTCCAAAAAAAAAACGATGTCTACCAAGGGAAAATACAGGGAAATAAAACAGAGGACTTAAAGAAATTAGCTAAGAAGAGAGGATGTAAGAGTCCAAGCACACCATCGAAGACAACAAGACACCAACCTCTTCCGTCGCTGCAAGATGACGTGAGCTGCGCCGGTGGAAGGGAAGGTTACGTCAGATTGCAACGATAATCCACCTAAAACGCAAACACCTCAGAAAAATTCAGAGTGGGAGAAAGGAAAGCGAACGACACAGAAGAAGGAAGGGAAAGAAAAACCAAACTCAGCCAGGGATAAGTGCTTAGGCCCAGGATCGACCTACAACACTAAAACTATCTCCAAATTACCAAAGACAGAGCAAAATATCCAAAAATGCAAAATATCAAAGAAGACGAACACAACTATATGAGGGAACATCTCTTTCCAATGAACAAAAAAAAACAATAGAGAAGAAGAAAGATGAGAGAAAAGAAGGGACTAGTTGTTAATGTCAGGATTCCAATTCTAGAAAAAGAAAAGAGGAATTGAAACCTAGTGAACCGACCGACGTCACCCAGCCATCCTACCCAAAAAGACGTAGACGAGACCACACAAACAAAGACAACAAGGGTTGGAGAGAGCATAATGCCTTGGAGAAAGATTCAGGTCCCAATAAATCCGACAAAGTCGATGCCCTAAAAGAGCGAACGAAACCGTCCTCAATCACCAGGCACACACAAACGCACAACCAAAAAGGACAGAAGCTCAAAAAAAGAGTCGGGTTCCACGAATCCAGACAAAGCCGAGGCCCTAAAAGAGGGCAGAAGAAACCGTTCTCAAACATCAAGCATGCCCAAAGGCAAGGAGCGAGTTTCGCTTGAGGATTGAAATCCGCCTAAGCGAGGGGATACCCTATCAACCAACCAAACACACAGAACGTATAGCTGACGGCAATAGGCATCATCAGCTATACCTCAAAAATCCAAAAATCCAAAAGGGCACCCTACAAGCATCCACCAAGCTCACTCAAACCTCACCAAGAAAGCGGACATAAAGAGAAGAACCAATCAAAGAAGAGCTAAACCAATCCACACTAGAAAGATGGTTTGAAGAGCCTATAAATCCACAAAAGTCTACCCTCAAACACACCAATCACATTCCAAAATCCTAATCAACATTCCGAAGGAAAAGGCAAGAAAACAAACTACACAAAGAAAACACAATGAACACTCAAGCAAACTATGCCAACCAATACTCAATAAAACACGCAGCTAATACAAATCCAAATCATCAAAAAGATTCACTCATCAAAACACACCAATAACCAATTCTATAACTAGAAGTCAATCATGAAACAACACCCAAAATCAATACATCCCAACCTACTAACAATGCACTATAGTACCACCTAACCACAACGTAGACAGGGTACTACAAGAGCCCTATCGAGCCCCAGACGTTGGGCGTCAAGATCTTCTTGTAAGGGAAGATAGAGGGTCGGCCTTACCCTTTGGCGAAAGTTGTACTAGATATTTTGCCGGCTGGTAACTATCGGCCTAATGGGCTAACTAGTCGCGAGGGTCGGGGTTCCAACTATGCTGAAAGAGAATACAAAAAAAAGGAGTGGGCGCCAGGTCCTAGACTCAGATCCAATTCTTGTGCCGGACCGTACACAAGGTCGAAGATAAAAACCAGCAAGATAAACAAAATAGCAACGACCAATAAAAATATCACAGCTTTATTAATAGATTCAGTACTATAGTGCATCACACAAAATAACACAAGAGCAAATCAAACACAAACAGGCAAATCATCAAACAAAATCAAACATTATACGAACAAATCGAAAGCGCAGCAATAAACAAATAACAATATACAAACCAGTACATCAACAATAAACACGTTAAAATCGGCAAAGGCACTGCATCAATACATTTCATATAAATCAATCAAAGGCTAAAAGTAGGACATCCTGGGCTATAATCTATCACGAATAAAGAAAATAAGTTGCTACCCAATTGGCAACACAAGTACAATGATTCGCACGCATACTGTGAGGCAGAGTGCTGCGAAAACTAGAGCTATGCAAGCAAAAATGCTAACTACAACCTCAAATGTTAGCTTACAATTTAAATGTGACATCAAGATTTCAAAGCTCGAAGCCCGCTGTTACGGTTGTATGATCATACAGGGCGTGGCGGTTTCTGTTTTAAACTCAAGTTCTTATATATGACTAATAAAAGCAACGGCTTGAATTATGCTCCTAACAAAAGCTACAATAACAAATAGCCCAAAACGATTTACGAGTATCCAAAATTTGAGCATTAAACTACCGTGAGCTGTTCACTAGTTACAACCCTACACCCTAATGACATTCAAGAAACTAACCTCTGCAATTAAGTTGTCAAATGCAGTGGCCAAAGTTGTGTAAGAGTACAGCTAGCCTATGATCTAGGTAAGCTAAACTGTCTTAAAATAGTTCAACAGCATATATGAATGTTTTGTTACGTTACAGGGCCCAGTTCAAAACGGGCTTCATCACATTTACTGCAATCCAACGGTAAGCAAAATATGCCCTAATGCAAGTTACACACAAATAATCCTACAATGCAAGTACTACTATATGAAATGCCTACAATTAGCTAAGCGGTTGTTACGCTAGTACACATATACACACCTTGTCATGTTACAAACGATTCACACATGCTGCTTTACAGGGCCGAACACAGGCCAACAGCTTCTCGGAAGCACCTGGTGCGCCAAGGTCATACGGAGCAGGGGCCGACTTCCAACAGCATAGTGAGCGTCGCAGGGAGGGTGGCGAGTAGGCGATGCCAGTACCAAATGCCTCAATACACATAGTACCCAAACGAGGTAAGCGAACCAATTCCAATTAACAAAGCATTTTCCTGGGTGGATCCAGAAATCAATGGCAAATACGATCCATTTCCAGATTTTTAAAGCAGATTTTTAAACCATATTTTTAAACCAGATTTTTAAACCAGATTTGTAAAGGCTAAAAATACAAATTTTCCCAAATAGATTACGGCATTCAAAAGAGGGAAACGTAGGCAAACACCATGTACGAACCTTAAGATGTTGTGCAGCCAACTCGTTAAGCCAAGCGTGCGAAGTGTGAACGTCCCAAGAAATCCGTCTGTGACAAAACGAATGCCGGAGACACCAATACCAATCTCCGGATCATTCCAGCAGGAGATGCGGAGCCTCTAAATCCTTCCAACTATGAAGATGGCTTCCAAAAGCCGCGAGACTAGCTCCCATAGGAAGCAATTCCAACTTTCACAACGCAAGACTTGCAGGAAATGACCGAAAAATGCTCCAAACCAGCCCAATTCAGCTTATCAAGAATTCCCAAAAATTGGAAAGTTGGCCAATGTAAAAACTAAAGAATGCAGAGTGCTCTGAACTGATAACAGCAGTGTAGCATTAAGTTTGAAATTAAAGGTAGATGTTAACAAAGTTGCCTATCCCAAGTAAAGTATTGTATTTTTAGGAAAATAAAGCAAATAACCAAATCTGACTAATTTATTTCAATCAATAAATAAGAAAATGTCAAAATGAGCGTAACAAATTGTACTCTGTGTCCTACTTCGCTTGCTACACATCCGCTTATGTTAACATACATCAAACCCACCTTATTTTATAATGTTGTACTAGCCCTCTACTAATTAGGGCTAATGAATTTAATAAATTACCTTCGGGTAGCTTTCTCAGTCGGAGTTAATTTGGTTCAGTCTGATATACACTTGGAAATTAGCAAACACACTAGGATAATTTTAGACAGTTTAATTATATTGTTCAATATTTACAAATATCGGTATTATCCATTAGAACCAAATACAATGTATTTTACAATAAATTCATTCATCTTGGGCCGTCTTGCTACGAAAAGCCTGGCTTCTACGCAACCCGTCGTACAGCGGTGTGTTCGGGACCCTGTTGCTTGTACCCTGGTAATTTCGAACGCGACGCCACTGGAGCTGTTGGATGAGATGCGGATCGGGCTCCACTGCTGCCAACCGTTGCGTTCGAAACTCGGTCAGAAATGTCAAAATACACGTGCAACTGCGAACAGAAGCTAATTCGATTATGTTATGCTTTATGACTTACGACACCGCGATAGTGCTGCAAGTCCTGGTGATGCGGCGGTGTTGATGTTTGTGCGAGATGCGACGTATTGGGAAGTCGACGGCGATTATCCACCTGGGGCTCTTGGTGACAGCGGGAACGGTGAGTACAATCCTGTAGTCAAACAGATATTAAATGCAATCTTACAGGGGCCGTGAAGGTCGACTACGTGTCGGCGTTTAATAACCAGAAATTTGATAGGCTCGGGCCGGGCAAATGTTATGTTAGTCGGCGGACTTATTTAGTATTACGAAATCGACATATGAAACGGCCTGGTTGTTAAAACCCTCGTTTCGAATATGTCCTCCAGGAAATTTTGATATAAATATTTGCCAACGTCCTCCAGAAAGTTTTGGTACAATTATTAGGTCAGGATTTTAACAGGTAATAGTGGAATCAGCAAAACGGCTTCCCCACTCGTGAGGCATCGTTTCTGAAAACTGATTCTTCAGGGAATGGGCTTAATTAAATACTAGCTAGGAACACGGTCTCCAGGAGCGGAGGCATCGGGTTCGACTGTAGCTAAGGGAAAATACTAAGGTATGGACGGTAAAATTCTCTGTTATTAATCGGACGGGACGGACAGGATTGGGGATGAATTGGGGCTGGAAGGATACTGGAAGGAATGCGAATGAATGTATGAATGAAGTCTGCCCCTGAATGCCTTGCGAAGCAGCTTTTTATGGGCTCCTCTTCGTGCTTCGTGCATCTAGCAACCACTTCGGGCATTCTAAGTGGGGGAGCAGCGCAATACGTGGAGCGGGGATCTCTTGATGACGTATTGGCAGCGCTGGCGAAAAATTCAAACGCGTAACGTAGAAATCGCTAGGGGAAAACGCGGGAATTAATTTTAATTCCGAAGAACGCGTTTCTGCTGGGCGAAACGTTACAATGTAACTTTTACAACTATAATTTTTTTAAATTTTATTATAGAAGCGTTCGTTAATAATTCGCTCATGTTTACTAATACAGGGTCCGGCAATGAATCGGGAAGATTTCGTAAATAATTTTATTGTTGAAAATTTATTTTTTTTATAATTATTAATACATTAATGGGAAATAAAAGAGTAGCCATTTGATTTACAATGTTGACATTTATGCATTCTTAGAGTCGAGCCTGAAAGTTTTGCATCACTCTTCGTGGGGTTACCTAAAAATAAACGTGTTTGCAACTGATCTACCCAGGGCAATCCCGGCCCTCAAACAACGAATCCGTGACGAGATTGCAGCAATACCTGTTGATATGCTGCGATTAACTTTACATTTTTATTATATTTTTAATGTGTATTAATGTGAGATAGGTGATTTTTCAGTTGAATGCCTCTAAAATGAGTTTCTTTTGTTATTTTCAATGTTTTTATTAAATCCTACTTTTATAACCAAGGGGTTGTTTTCCCAACCCCCTTTGGTTATCAGTTTTACGTGCTGCCACGTTTGTGTGATATATGGGTTGCTTTTAAGCCCATATATCACTATTTGCCCTAAGAGGTCGAAATCTCATCTTCTGACCACTGTGCGGTAACTAGGGGTTGTAAGTTACTAGTTATGGTTAAATAAAACTCCCACAAAAGAATAAATAACTTATATTAAAAGAACTTAAAAATTTGGATCAAGTACAAATTAATTTTACACTATCTGATCAATGGTTAATTATCTGTAGCTTCGTTAAATGGATTGATCAAAATTATGCTTATTATTTTACGACATCACTTTACTTTGGAAGGAAAGAATAAACATAGCAGCCCTGGTTAATAAAATACACATAAATGACTGACCTTTGTCCAGGTGCCGTTGCTAGAACTTGAAGGGTGAATGTTAGTTTTATTTATTTGCGGTACGCCCGAATTGATTTAGGTAATTTAAATATGTTCGGCTAGATTTTAAATCCCCTGGTCGGCAATCCTTGAATTTTGAGTGGCTTGTCACATGCACTAGTCACATAACGATTTGAATATAACTTTCAATTTTGACTTAGGTTGTTTCGCTCGGCACGCGCCGAGGCGCCGTTCGCCAAAAACGGCTTTCGCCGCTAATTAGTTCATCGCGGAACCCGGGGAAGACTGACTGTCCAGTTCGCGTTCCCCAAAAGGTAATTTTCTTTCGGGACAAAAACGAATGTCTTTCGTACTCTCCCGTTTTGCAAGATAGCATTTGTGAATTAGAACTCGCGGATTCTTGGATTTGCAATGTTGCATTTCTCACGCGGATTTGCCTGAATGTCAATTCGACAATTCTCTATTCTCTGAATTACCGGCACCGGATGTAATTCAATACTTTGTGCTTATTGTATTATAACGTTTTGCGTTCTTACCAACTGGAACTTTTGCATTCGCTATGAATTTAATTTATGCAGGAGCGGCTTTGATTTATTCTTTTTCCTGAGAACTTAAAATCTATAAGGTTTATTATAACGCAATTTCTTGCGGGTTGTTACACTACTCCCCGCTTTTTAAAAGTAGGCATGTCCTTATGGACATGTCTGTTTTTTTAACCAAAACCCTTGACTTGTAAGTGAATATTACTTCTGATTATATTGACTCATTTTCCTTACTTTATTTCCCTAAAGTGTCTTTATGCCTCATACCGTGTTTTGCGCTCACTTGTTTTTATTGCTCTGCTCTGTGACGCAGTTGGCTTCGCACTACACTCATTTTTATTGTGATATGTCCACTAATTTTGTTTTAATACTCTGCTTTTGAAACACTCCCGCACTTCGCATTTCACAGCTATGTTGACGTAGGGTGTCATCCTTCGGCTGCGGGCTGCTGGTTTTCGGCTCGATCTTCTTTCTTCTGATAATTGGTTTACCTCCTCCTCTGCATTATCCTATTTTTCTATCCTTTTTCATTCGTGTTGTCGCCTTTATCCATTTTTATATTATTATTCGCACCTCTTCTTTGTATTTATTTCGGGCTTCATTATTAATATTTATTATATATTCGTATTAGTTATTTATTAATATTATATTATTATTCGTATATCTTCTTCGTTATATTTATTTGTGATTTTATTATTAATTATTCTTTATTCCTGGTTGTGTTTGGAATTTATTTCCAATGGTAAAGGAAAAGGATGGTGCAACAGAGGCTATTGTTGCAGGCATGACGGCCTCCAGAGTAAAGGATAATTAAAGGTGGAAAACTGTATAAAGTGGTTGATTTTATATAATGATGAGGTGAAAATTTTATCTTCCTTCTTCGATTACTAAGGTTTGAGTCGTTGTTTTCTTTATTTGTAATATTACTTCTGCTTTCCCATGGTACATTAGCTGATCCCTTTGTCATAGTAGTCTTGTAGTAATCCCGTACTATTTCTTCATAATTGGAATTTACACCATGACTGTTGTATATTCGCATGAAATGTCTGAATTTAAGCTAATTTATTTTTCTTCCCAATTTACTGTAGCATAATATTCCTTTGTATTCCTTTTTATTGCTGCAGTTACTATAACTTTTGACTACGATTGATCGTCTTCATTGTACGATCCTCATTCGCATTTGGCGTCTTCGGTTACTTCACCTACTACGCTTCCTATTGCTGTAGTGGTACCATTAATTTATATTTTTCGTATTACTTCATTATAAATTCTTATACTTTCATATCTATGTACGCTTCATTATTCTTCTTGTCCTGGTGCCTTAATAACGGTTCGCTGACCTTCGGCTACCCTTGAGGACCTTAAATGCATCCCACATTGGGGTATTTTCCTGGTGCCTAAATAGCGGTTCTCTGACCTTCGGCTACCTTTGAGGAACTTTAATGCATCCCATATTGGGTTATGTTTCATGTAACCTCTACCAAAAATGCGTAAACTTTATATTGCTTAAATTCATTCCTTTGTATGACTTAACTTCATTGATTTTTTTTCTTGTCGTCCTGTTGTGGATTTGGGCAATCGGCTATGTCCTGGCTGGATACTGATGTAATGTTGTTGGGTTTGTTCCTTTGTATGTTATAATCGCGAACTTGTACGCGCACTATTCACTTGATATTAATGTCAACAACGGTATGAGCATTTTTGTTAACTTAGCAGTAATATGAATTTGAATAAGTAATGTTTCTAATTACCACTTTAAATCTTATAAGTTAAATCAAATATTTGGTTTAACCATTAATGTTGAAACTCTAATGAGAAACATAAAACAAGTTGATAGTCCTTGATAAATAAAAATAAAAAAAAATATTCATATGTTATATTCAAAATTAAAATTGGTTTCTATTTGCTTCGGCAACCGTTTCTCTTTTTAGCTTCGAATTCATATTATTAGTGCAAAAAGATTAATTTGCAAAGATTATCACTTATTTATAAATTTCATAATTCTTAGTTAAAATCATATTTGTCATTTAAACCATTCCCACTGAAACTCAAATGAGAAACAACACACGTTTATAATCTTTAATAGAATTAAAATAATCCTATACTATTGTATTGAAAATTAAAATAATTTATATTTGATAAACTAACTGTTTCTCCTTTTAGCTTCGCTGCTTATTATTAGTAATAAAGTAATTATTTTTAAAAATGTTTTTAATGATTATTTCCCATTATTCTATTTCCTTGTAATTCCTACGTTAGTAAGCTTTAAAATATTATTATTCCTACTTAATATTAATTCCCATTATTTTCCTTACGTATCTGTACCCTGATATTTACTTTTATTAAAAATATTGTTAGTAGTTATTAATTGTTTTTGGTACCGAATAAGAAAATTGTTTTAATATTATTGTATTAGTGATTTTCACTTACTTGACCTTGAAAAAATATTACATAGACAGTGTTTATTTATTTTTATTCCATCATTGTTAACGATCTGAAGTACTAACATCGTACTTTATATTTATTTATTACTTATGCTTTTTCTTATTCGTTCCTAATTTTTGGACGTCTATTGGTCGCCTTTTACAACCCGCTAGACTTCT
The DNA here is from genome assembly GCA_940337035.1 of Agriotes lineatus. Classification (NCBI taxonomy): domain Eukaryota; kingdom Metazoa; phylum Arthropoda; class Insecta; order Coleoptera; family Elateridae; genus Agriotes; species Agriotes lineatus. The sequence goes on along the minus strand of CALNHX010006046.1, from coordinate 63,777 downwards.
AAGCGGTGGAAATATTCTAAACCCCGTTTTCCACACAGGGAATAAACCTTGGGATATCTTTTTGTCGCCTTTTACGACACGCCAGACTCCTGGGCGGTGGGAATATTCGATCCCCGTTCCCACACAGGGATAACATTTTGCTGTGATATTGCTTTTTTTCATTCTTCTATTTATTTTATTTATTTCTTAATGTTGCCTTGTTTACCTTTATTATTTATTGTTGCCTTAATGATTTTTATTGTTTATTTGTATATCATAATAAAGCGTCTTCTCAAAAACATGCCTACTATTTGTGTTAAAAAAAATATTTTTGATAGTGTACCAACTCATTTTAGATTATCAAATAATTTCGAAATTTATAAACGCAATTTTAAAAAATGGATTGTGGAACAGTCTTTGGATTGTTACGCTTTACTAACAAAACTTACTGAATAATAATTTTTCGTTGTTATTTTTACCTGAATGTTCATAAAATTTTGATATTTGCATTTTATTTTATTTTTATTTTTATAAATACCAATCTTTATTTTAACATACTTACCTTACGCCTTGCTTAAGCTTGTGTGTGGCTAATACTGTTAATGTGTGAAATGAATATTGTATTGTTTATTTTTGTATTATTTATATATTTTGTTTATTGTTTAATAATTATTTAGTTTGTTCTTTATTGCTTATTTTTTAACTTTATATTTTTGGCTTTGCAATTTATTTCGGTGAAATTTATAGTTTTAGCTTCACAGTTTATTTTGGTGAAATTTATATTTCTAGCTTCATGATTTATTTTGGTGAAATTTATATTTTAGCTTTCAATTTATTTTGGTGAAATTTATATTTTTAGCTTTATGATTTATTTTGGTACGGGGAGGTAGTATTAAGTTTATAATAATTTTATTTCGTTTTTCTTCGTATTCTGCACTTTCTTGATTTTCTTGAATTTCTTCTTCCTTTTTTTCTTTGCCTAAGTTTTGTTTCTTCGATACACAAGTTTTTCACTTACCATATTTACCTGTTCCTTTATATTACTTCCTTGGAACACTTCTTAATAATTCGGTACCTTTTTACTTACCCATTTTAAATATTCTTCCTTTATTTTCTTAGATTCTTCTTTCGAATCCCTACGTAATTTTTCTTCCTTCTTTTTCTTAAGATTCTTCTTTCGAATCCCTACCTAATTTTTCTTCCTTATTTTTCTTAGATTCTTCTTTCGAATCCCTACGTAATTTATCTTCCTTCTTTTTCTTCCTTACTTTATTTTCATATTCTTGCTGCAGGATTTATTTTGCTTCTTCTTCACTTAGTTTTCTAACACTGTGGATAAAAATATTGCCTACTTCATTGGCATTTACATTTATATGCTTTCTCCTAGCATTTTTACCTTTGTGAACCATGGCTTCCTTACTGAACTTTTTCCTAGTTCCTTGTCACTTTTTCCCGTGACTTCTTCGGCATTGTTTCCAATATCCTCTTTGCGCACTAAAGAGTTTAAGATTGCGTCTGGGTGATCAGCCTATATGACGTCCCTCTTTTTATTGGTTTTATTTGCCTTCTTCCTTCCTACTGATTCTCTAGCTGCGGATCCTGTTTTCGGTTCCTTTGAGCTTTTTCTTGAGAATCTTCGAATTGTGTCACTCCACCTCCTGCCGAATGCAAGAGCGAGTAATGTTGCTGAGTGCAACCTCCGTCTCGAACCTCTACCGATGATTGAGACCCACAATTCCCAACTTTACTTTTTTTATGGGTATTCCATCGTTTTTCCCTCCTACTTGGGGTTACTGGAATCCCTGAGATTTCTTAAATTTCGCATTGTGTCACTCCACCTCTTGCCGAATGCAAGAGCGAGTAATGTTGCTGAGTGCAACCTCCGTCTCGAACCTCTGACGATGATTGAGACCCACAATTCCCACTACAATTTTTATGGGTATTCCGTCGTTTTTCCCTCCTACCTGGGGTGACTGGAATCCCTGAAATCTCTTAATTTTTGTACCTGACAGCTATATTTCCTTATTTTTCTTTCTTCTAATATATCTTCATTATAATCTTCTTGTGTATCGTTATTGTTGTTAATTTAATACCTCCTCTGCACCTATCATTTCATTTTTAATTTAATTGTACCGCATTTTAAAATTGTTAATCATTGTTTTGGATTGGCGCAAATTGTTAATTCCCTGCCCCATACTGTTAGGGTGCAGGTGGAAAATTTTTTCACCGTTTTATTATTAATTAGCCAAGCATAACTTAAAATTTTTGTTTACCTTATTGTGAGTTCTTCCCTAGTCCCGCTTTTTTTTTAAATTTCCATAGTACTTTCTTGAGTTTACCTTCGCCTTACAGTTTCTATTACTGTTAGCGTCATTACTTTAATATTTTGTTGTATATTACCTACTATTATAATTGATTTTTTTTCTAACTGTGCGTACCTTTATCATTTTAAAATTTATTCTAGTGTTGTGACTTCTTTCTTGCATTATTTCCCATGTAATTGTTGTAATTGGGCGACTGCCACCCTGTCATTTGATTATTCTGATTAAATCCGCCCTGCGGCTTATAAAAATGATGTGCCCTAGCATTGTCAAAATTAGCATGTCCCTTAATATTAACATTTTCTTGATGCTTATAGAATTTTTCTGACCTAACACTATTTCAATTATTTCGTGACCTGTAGCCACTTTGCTGGTTGTTCCAATCCACGTTAAATCTGAATTTGTTGTTTCCCGCTTGTGGATCTTACCTAAGCTTCTAAAAACAGTTTGGTGCTACATGATTCTTACGACCGCAATTAAAAGAAGCTTTATTTTGTGTTGTACGCCTTTTAAAAATGGTGAACCAGTAGCTGTTACTTTTGTTTCCGAGTTTAATTTAAAGAAACAGTATTTCGCAATATGATTGTTGCGTCCACAATTGAAACAAACTGTATTTTGTAGTGTGCGCACTGTGAACACTGGATTATTGTTTTGAAATTTATTAGCGCTAATTTTTTTCCATAATTCTATTTGAATAGCCATTTCTTCGGCTTTCCGCTTAATAAAGGTTCTAATTCTTTCATAATATTTTTGTTTACCCCTGTTCGAAATTGATTAAAAAGTAGTTCCTCGTTCTTTCCATTTTATTTTTAATTATAGCCTCAAATGCTTTGATAATGTAGCCTTTCTACGGTATTTACTTTTTGTAATGTGTGAAATTATCAGCTAAATGCCCCCGATTATTTTAAAATTGGTATATATATGCACCTATACGTGAAACCTTCCAATGCTGTAAACTGTGAACTTATTTTTCGGTTACACGTATAAACTAATTGCCTTTATAACTCACTAAGTTATTACTTTGTACTTGTCCTGATACCAATAATTTTTACAAGTTTTGTTTGATTTTATTTATATGTGTGCCACCCTTGGCAAAGTTTTAAACGATCTTTAGTTGCAGAAATGATGCAGGATTGTATTTATTGTGAATGTTATCCCTAATTGTTGCAGTTTATTAGCAGAAAAATTGTTTATGCTTCTTAAAATTGTTTTATTTGCCTACCAATTGTTTGCCTTTTTGTACCGCTTTCACAGTGTCGGGGGTAGAATTTAGTGCTAAGTTTAGAGCGTTCGAATTGTTTTAATTAATAGTAACACCGTTGAAATTTCATAATTATTGTTGTTGTCTTATTATACACAGAAACCTACCAAAATTTGTTGCTCCTAGAGTAAAAACGTAGAAAAAACACACAAAATCGCACAAAAATAAAATTATTTATATTTCCTGCAAGCATAAGAATTGTTAGAAGCACATATTAATTTGGGCGCTCTATGTAATTCCTTCCATAAATGTGATTTGATTTCCTTTTGATGAACAGTAGATTTTATTGGAGGTTGTAGCATTTATTTTACCAAGCCATGATGGTTTGGCTGCCAAATTTTTGCAACCTATGATCACCCTGCGTATTACAAACCGATAAAATTCCTTGCAAAAACTCCTTCGTGCTGAAATTTCATATAGGGGTTGTTTTTCAGTTAGGGGTTGAAAAATCAAGTTATAAGGGTAGTTTAAAACCATTGCGACCATTTTGTGCTATGGTTAGCAGATGTTCATTAATGTAGGTGTTTAAATTTTTATAAAAAAACTAGAAAAAAAAATGAGTTTCTAGGGGTTGATACTTTAATTTCGAGGTTACTGCCTTTAATTTGGAAGCTAGGGTAGTTCGATGCCACTGTTTTGTTCTATGGTTGGCAGAAGTTAATTGAACTAAATGCTTAAATAAAAAAACAAAAATAAACATGTTTCCGTAAATTTTCTTTGAGGGTTGCTTTTAAGGGCTGTAGTTAAGGGTAGTTTTCCGCTGCCACTACTTGTAAGGGTTGGCAGATGTTAATTGAGTTAGATGTTTAAAATTTATTTTTCCAAAAACTTAAAAAAAAATATTTTTTTCTAAGTCTTAGGGGTTGAAAACCTTATTTAAGGGTGTAATCAGAGGGTAGTCCGTAGACCGCTGCCACCATTTATAATATAAGGTTGGCAGATCTTCATAGATTTCAATTTTTATAGAAAACGAAGAAAAATCTAGGTTGTTTTTTCTTGTTGTTGAGAATTTATTTCGGGGCTGTAATTAGGGGTATTTTAAACCGCTGCCACGATTTATGCTATGGTTAACAGAATTTAATTGATGTATATATTTAAATTTTTATAAAAAACGAAAAAAATTCTTTAGGGGTGGTTTTTAAGGGTTCCTATAAGGGTTCTTTGTAGACCGCTGCCACCATTTATAACCAAGGGGTTTGTTTTGTCAACCCCCTGGTTACCAGTTTTACGTGCTGCCACGTTTGTGTGATATATGGGTTGCTTTTAAGCCCATATATCACTATTTGCCCTAAGAGGTCGAAATCTCATCTTCTGACCACTGTGCGGTAACTAGGGGTTGTAAGTTACTAGTTATGGTTAAATAAAACTCCCACAAAAGAATAAATAACTTATATTAAAAGAACTTAAAAATTTGGATCAAGTACAAATTAATTTTACACTATCTGATCAATGGTTAATTATCTGTAGCTTCGTTAAATGGATTGATCAAAATTATGCTTATTATTTTACGACATCACTTTACTTTGGAAGGAAAGAATAAACATAGCAGCCCTGGTTAATAAAATACACATAAATGACTGACCTTTGTCCAGGTGCCGTTGCTAGAACTTGAAGGGTGAATGTTAGTTTTATTTATTTGCGGTACGCCCGAATTGATTTAGGTAATTTAAATATGTTCGGCTAGATTTTAAATCCCCTGGTCGGCAATCCTTGAATTTTGAGTGGCTTGTCACATGCACTAGTCACATAACGATTTGAATATAACTTTCAATTTTGACTTAGGTTGTTTCGCTCGGCACGCGCCGAGGCGCCGTTCGCCAAAAACGGCTTTCGCCGCTAATTAGTTCATCGCGGAACCCGGGGAAGACTGACTGTCCAGTTCGCGTTCCCCAAAAGGTAATTTTCTTTCGGGACAAAAACGAATGTCTATCGTACTCTCCCGTTTTGCAAGATAGCATTTGTGAATTAGAACTCGCGGATTCTTGGATTTGCAATGTTGCATTTCTCACGCGGATTTGCCTGAATGTCAATTCGACAATTCTCTATTCTCTGAATTACCGGCACCGGATGTAATTCAATACTTTGTGCTTATTGTATTATAACGTTTTGCGTTCTTACCAACTGGAACTTTTGCATTCGCTATGAATTTAATTTATGCAGGAGCGGCTTTGATTTATTCTTTTTCCTGAGAACTTAAAATCTATAAGGTTTATTATAACGCAATTTCTTGCGGGTTGTTACACTTTAAATAAAACACCCGGTATATTATTACATTACATTCAGCTTAAAATTTTGCAGAAAATTTGTCTCTTCAACTGACGCTCTATTTTGTAGGGTTTCTGTATTTCTGTATTTCAAAATTTGAAATTTATAAAAAAAATTTGACAAATCCTTAGACATTAAAAATCAAATTTTTTACTAATTATAAGATCACTTTAAAAGGATGTTGTATGAGTGTATCACACCAGATTTTTTTTAAATACGGCTCTAACGATTTTTTTCAAACTTTACATTTTTAATGTGTATTGATGTGAAATAGGTGATTTTGCAGTTGAATAACTCTAAAATGAGTTTCTTTTGTTTTTTAAATTTTTTTTAGTTAACGCTTATTTTAAATAGAACACCCCGTATATTATTACATTTTACGAGCGTCTCGCAGCAGGAAGAATTTTTGATTCCATGACGTCATCAACTAATGGCGTACATTCTATGACGTCATTAAGTAATGTAATGTTACGACGCTAGATGTCGCTTACAATTTGAAATGGCGGTATTTTAAAATTATGAAACACTACATAAACCCTATTGTGACTAAAGGGATTTTTTTATTATTTCAATCTATTTGTTTAGAAATTAAACAGTTATAGACCTTACTTTAAACACGATAAGCTTGGTTTTAGTGCAAATAATCTTTATTGTTTACTTTGATACACTATAAATACCAAACAATTTATATTGGCAACAAATTATGTACACAGTATTTTATTTAAACGTCAAGTAAAGTATAAATAATAAATGACAAATAAAATTAAAGTAAAATGTTCAGTAAAAATGTTTACCGGTTTCAGGATATTAAGCAGAAACCATAAAACCCAACCTCGGAAAAAATACTTTACATATTTTACTGGTCACACATATTTTTGCTGGGCAATTTGCAATATTTTACTATCATCTCACTTTTTACCCTTTGCATACAGGGTGTCCCAAAAAGAATGGGACACCGATTAGTCATAGATTTCTTACGTCATAATAAATCGATTAAACCCAATATACCTTAGTACAAAGTCCGTTCAGTAAGAAGTTATAGGGCCTTGAAGTTCAATTTTTAATTTTTTTGTTAATTTTCACAAATGTAGAGATATTGATTTAAATTTTGGTATACGTACTTACTATTATGTACTGCACTAACAAGGAAAAATTGATAAATTATACTCAACTGTAAGAGGCACTTTACCTATCTTTCAAAACTTTCTTTAGCTCTAACTTCGTTATCTGTAACTTTTTTTGAAATTTTAGGTTACTATCTGAAAGAGAATTAAAAAGCACAAAAATAATGTACTCTTAGTTCTTAAGCCTAAAAGCAACCGTTTACCTTAAAATGCCCATCAAAGGTTTTTGATTGTCGTTAAGACGTGCAGTTATCAAGTAGCCATGATCACAAAAACAATGGGTAATGATGGTAATCTAGTAAACAACATCAAGAAATCAATGAATAATGTTGGTGACATCAGGTTTTTGTCTTTTATGCTTACAAAAATGCTGCGACATAACGAACCTTGCAGCATTGGAGAATTCGTTATGTAGCGGCATTTTCTTAAACATAAAAGAACAAATTCTTATGTCACTAATGTCATTAATTGTTTTAGCATTGTTTTTTACTAGATGATCATTGTTGTTGTGATCATGGCTACTTGATAATTGCACGTCTTAATGACAACCAAAACTTTTTTATGAGCATTTTAAGGTAAACGGTTGCTTTTAGGCTTAAGAACTAAGAGTACATTATTTTTGTGCTTTTTAATTCTCTTTCAGATAATAACCTAAAATTTCAAAAAAAGTTACAGATAACGAAGTTAGAGCTAAAAAAAGTTTTGAAAGATAGGTGTAAAGTGCCTCTTACAGTCGAGTATAATTTATCAAATTTATCTTGTTAATGCAGTACATAATAGTAAGTACGTATACCAAAATTCAAATCAATATCTATACATTTGTGGAAATTAACAAAAAAATTAAAAATGGAAAATTGAACTTCAAGGCCCTATAACTTCTTACTGAAGGGACTTTGTACTAAGGTATATTGGGTTTAATCGATTTATTATGACGTAAGGAATCTATGACTAATCGGTATCCCGTTCTTTTTGGGACACCCTGTATATACTTTCATAGGGAATAAAACTAAGTTATATGCTGAACGTTTTATTAGCACCCATTTATATTTCTGTAACACATCTACATGTTATTTTAAACTAAACAATTATCTTCATTTTACATTTTAAGTAATACATGCTACAACCAAAATAGATGTTTATTAATATTACATATGGGTTTGCCGATTGCTTTTCACCATTTATAAGTTGTCCTTCACAGTTTGTCAAATGTAATTGCCAATTGTTAAATATATTTCACCTTTTATCGAGTAAGTTTTCTTTTTGTGAAAAAAATTCGATCAAATATGGAACGTGCAAGAAGGCAAAACAGCAAAATAGAGGTGTGTGGTTTAATTGTTAATTCTATGAATTTTGTGGGAAGACAGTTTAACGTGAAGCCCAATACAGTGAGAAAAATGTATGCAACACATTTACAAAATGGGTGAAATATAAGATTATCGAAAGCAGGTGTTAACGGCTGCTCAGCAAGAACGTATTTGCAATTGTATCAAATTTCTTCCTCTGTACAGCCCGTTTTGAAAATTTGTAGAGAAGTTATTTAAGCAGTAGAATTATATTATAAGGTCACAATTCACAAATGAAGACCAGTTGTACGATATTGTGCATATGAGACGATCAACCATAAACATTGCTTCCATTAACGACCTGTTAACTTCCACGGTACTCGAAGGTAATATTATTGCATATGCAGATGACACTGTCTTAGTGACTAATGCTGAAAACTGGGATATTGTTAAAAATTCAGTTATACGAGATCTAAATGTTATAAAAAAATGGTTAGATGCAAATATATTAACGTTAAATTTCTCTAAAAGTTACTTTGTTTGCTTTAGTATTTATGAAAATACACAACCGACATATTCAGAAATTATGATACACAGTAGTAACTGCCCTTTAAGCAACTGTAAATGCATAAAAATTCATAAAGCTACATCTGTAAAGTATCTAGGCGTCATTATCGACCAATATATGAGATGGGATGTTTATATTACTAACCTGTGCAGTAAGCTCAGAAAACTATTGTATACTTTTAAAAAACTTAGAGAAATTTTAACCTTTCGTCAGCTTACTGTTTTTTATTATGCACTAGCGCAATCCACTAGTATCATATTGCATTATTGGTTGGGGCGGAGCAGGTGGGATGTATGTGGAGCGTGTTAAGATAATACAAAAATGCATCTGTAAAGGTAATTCTGAAAAAAAATATTTTATCCTACTCACCTCGTTTATCAAGAATCTGAAATGTTTAACGTTTCTCAATTGTACTGTCTTTCTATCTTAAAATATATAAATAAAAACCGTTGTCTATTAGTCGATTTGCTCATGAATATAGTACTAGAAACAAAACTGATGCTATTCCAATAAGAACCAATAAGGCAATTGGCCAAAAATGCTTAAAATACTATGCACCAAAAGTTTTTAATAAATTTCAGAGATACATTAAAGAATCAGATATACATCTAAATTCAGAAATGTTAAAAAAGTTTGTAAGATCTTTGTGAGCACAATATTAGAGAATGACAGATTTCAGTTAAGAGTTTCAACAAAAAAAAAACAAAAAAAAGATGCAGTTTGGACCGGGAGCTGTTTGTGTGAATTAATTTAATAATTGATTAGCATAAATAGTTTTTGTTTTAAAGTTAATTTGTTAATTAATATGTTACACATCATTTATCGTTTTTACTTTAAATAAACGGACAAGTAGAATAATTATGATTATACAGCGCAATACCACACGCGACCTTTAGCGGTCTAAGTGGTCTAATTCTGTTATTCCTAAATGATACTTTGTTTATATTATTTTTGATAAATAGCTTTTTTTATATGTATGTATAGATAAGGTTCTTCTTATTATTACTATTATTATTATTGTATATTCATGTGTTTCATTTTCGAATAAATATTATATTATGTTCGACATATGGAATCATACCTGGGTGAGTGTCTACTAAAACACATTTTAAATTAATTTGTTATCTTTCATAATAAATTTATTATACATGTGTAGTTTCCATTAAAAAAAATAGTTTGATTTCACTGAAAATGAGAAAAGCATTTTATACATGGTAGAATTGTTATGACAAAAGAGAAATACATTTGATATAATTTTGACAAGTGGTGAATTCCATTTGACAAACGGTGACACAATTGCTACATGATGAAGTGCATTAGGAAAGCCCTGTATTTAATCATAATTTTATATTAATATAATAAAAAGAAATTTTAAATAAAGAGTTATCTGATTATTTAAAGATACGAATGATCAAAACCAGTATGTATATTTAAAAATATCAGAATTAATACTAGTAAAAGAATCCCTAATTACACTCGATTCAATTCCAGAGGGAAGATGGTGTTTAATATCTGATTTTTTCTTTTTAGAAAAAAACCTTATTTGCTGTTCTACATTTTTATTAACATTAATATTGTCATTGGAGAAAAATTGCACTTGTCCTTCATTCATTATTTTTAATGCTTTGTCAAGGTGTTTTACGATATTATTTTTTTTATCTGTATTTAAATGCATTTTGGTATTTAATCCCAAAAGTAATTCACACTTTAACTTAATTTCTAGATTTTCTTGAATAGTTACATTATTATTAACTAAATTCGAATCTGGAACACAAAATTCACTTTGCGCTTGCAAAGCGTGGGAATCAACATCGTTATCATCAATAACATCAAAATACTGTTTAGCTATTAGATGAATATGTTTACATATATTAAGGCGTAATACGTTATCAATACAAGTACATTTGAAATCATGTATACATATGTTGCATAAAGAACACTTCATATTACAATTACAATTACATTGTTATTTTCTCAACTAAATATTTAGTTTGATTGTTTTGAAAGATAACACCATCCATTTGTTTTCACGTTAAAGCCGTCAATTCTGGAAGAGCTAATGTTTAAGCTTTTTTTATTACTTTTCCTGATTTGTATTATTTTAGAGCTTAATTTACTTTTGCATACTTTAATGAAAGGCCTCAAAATGTATATCTCTAACCATATTTAGCAGAGCATTAATAGTTTTATCCATCCGCTTGCATTGTTTTCCTTCTAAGTACGTATATTTAATTTTTTTGTGTAGAGCTTCTAAATACATCTTTGTAATTATACTAAATACTGCTGTGACAATAAGCCCATTTTTCAATTCTACTGATATATATTTTTATAAAATATTCTCCAAAACTGCTTGTATCAGATCATTTTGTAAATCAGTTACAAATTTATTTATTCCAGAATAAAATTTGTCTTGATCAACTTCACTCTGCAAGACTTTCAGCGTCTTAAAAACTAAAGAACGTTATATTTGGCATTTGAACCACATATTTTGCATAAATTCTGAAACCACTCCTTTGAATGTGCCAGCTACACAATAATTGATTAGTGGCTGATCCCATAACGCCAACCAAGCATTATAAAAACATGGAGCATCATCTGACATAATATCTTTGTAGATATAATACCTATTCTATCTTTTATACAGCAAAAAATAAATTCAAAAGCTGAGTACCTATCTCTCTTATTCGAAAAACAAAAAGCTACAGGTATACCTCACCCATAACTGTCTACAACTACAATTGTATATAGTTGGAAGTTATAATTATTTAAGCGTGTGTACCATCTATGCAAATTTTTTCTTGTTCATAATTCAGCAACTGCTCTTGCTGAAGCTCGGTCATTATAATAAGTACAAAGTCATTATTACTAAATCCAATTTCTTCACTTCCCTTGTTCTTTAAAATATAGTAGAGGATTTTTATCACAGGCTCTCATACGATCCACCCACAGTTTCACACTAATTGCATCATTTTCATGCAGTTTGGTACTATAACTAATCAAAAAATCCTCTTGATGTTGTGAGATCTTTTCTTTCGATCAAATGAATTCTTTTAATGTCCTTCTGCAGATACTGAATTTCTCACATCCGCAATTATTCGTTCCATAGAAACTCCTTCAGATAATCTGCTGAAATAAAAGGGATTGAATGTATAAATTATTAGCATAAAATCAATTATATAACGCAGAATTATCTAATTACCTGCTATTACATTTCTATCATGCTTCGTAAGACGCCTTCGACCAATATTGCAAGAATGCCAACGTGGGTAGAATAATGTGTGACATCAATATTTTCTCCTACTGTCAAGACTAACATTGCTGGACAAGCTCGGCCGATTTGGTTGAACCAGAATTCTTCAAACTTCTTTTCGATTGGTATCATTAACACACCTAGGTAAGTAGGACCTGTGACATATAAAATATGATCTTGTTTTACTATTGGTCAGTTGTTTATTTCCACAGTCTTTCACGGAAACTGATGTTATGTGTTTCTTCTAAATTCAACTTCCAGGCTTCAAATTCTGAAAAATATATTATATTGTAGGTACATCATGATGTGATTACTTTATCGATAATAGTCCCAAAGATAAGAAGATTATGTAGAATATAAAACGAGCCAAAAGAAAAATTCGGATAAATGATAATTTTATCATCTTATATAATCATTTAAAACGTTACACTACCTTGCATGGTTTCAAATTCATGTTTTTCTTCTTTTGTAGCATCGACATACGAATGAGTATCCCGTAAGTGTAGACGTAAAGATTTGAAGGAAGAAAATTTATAGTTGCACTGAATTACAGAACACTTAATTCTCTGAAATTCCTTTTTTCGTCGTAATGTTTTATGAGATGTTTGAATATGTTTTATTAAATTAGTTTTACTTGAGCATTGCCAATTGCAATGATGGCATTTCACATATTTATTTTGGTGGATGTTGTGTTTTTGCCGTAGGTGTTTTATATAAACCTGATACGTGTTGATATATATTGCCACAATTACTGCACATGTTCATTGTTTAACAGAGGTTACTGCACCACGAAGCAAGTAATATAACCTAACATTCTACACACGATTGTATTCAGTTGATGACGTCATGGAGCCAAAAGTTGACGTGGAATAGAAGAGTGCTTGCTGTTCGTTGATGACGTCATGGATTCAAACAATCTTCCTGCGGCGAGACACTCGTTACATTTTTGAATTCAGCTTAAAATTTTAGAGAAAATGTCTCTTTAACTAACCCTCTATTTTGTATGGTTTCCGTAGAATTTGTAATTTTTGAAAATTTTTGGCAAATGCTTAAAATTAAAAATCTAATTTTTGGGTAATTATAAGATCACTGTAGAAGGCAGTTGTGTGCGTGTATCACACCAGATTTGTTAAATACTTTCTAGCTTGTTTTGGAAATAAACGGCATATATTAGCCAAATCAAAGGTTTATTTAGAAAACTACTGCGGTGCATGTTGGTAAATTATAACAAAAAATCTGTGTGATACACGCACACAACTTCTTTTTTAGTGATCTTATAATTAGTCACAAATTTTAATCTTTTGAAAAAAAATTCAAAAATTACAAATTTTACAGAAACCGTACAAAATAGAACGTTAGTTCAAGAAAAAAATTGTCTCTAAAATTTTAATCTAAATTCAAAAATGTAATAATATACCGGGTGTTCAATTTAAAATAGGAGTTGATAAAAAAATTAGGAAATACAAAAGAAACCCATTTTATAAGCATTGAACTGAAAAATCACTATTTCGCATCAATACACATTAAAAATATAATAAAAATCTAAAGTTTGAAAGAATCGTTAGTCGTTTTTCAAAAAACCGTAAAAAGCTGAAATTTACACAAGAGTGTAGGTATTTACTTCCGGTTATGGGATTTTCTTTAAAAGCTTGCTGTCGCATCTACATAGTACAAAAAACTTATATAGGAAGTGTCAACGCCATACCTCTTTTCATTTTTGATATATTATGTTCACAGACAGACACACATATACACAGACAGACCAATAAACAAAAACATGTTTTTTGGGTTCAGGGGACTCTAAAACGTGAAGAGCTGATGAAAACTCAATTTCAAATTTTTGGCGTGAATTCAATACTTCCTTTATCGTAAGAGGAAGTAAAAATTGATGGCAACCGTTTTCTGGAACGTCGAAGTAATCTTGTTGATTGAATATAGGCAGAGGGGGTTTGCTATAAATGGAGAGGCCTATGGGAATACAATTCACAATGTAAAAACTATGTTGGAAGAACAACAGTTTTGATTTTAAACTGCCAGTTTTGAGTTCGATGGAAAACATGAAGTTGGTTTGTATGCAGGTAGGAAATTCTAATTTTGCAGCTGGGCCCAATATAGTTTTCTTTGAATAGCTGTTGCTGCTGGTAACCAGCTATGGAGAGCAATACAAACTACGCTCCGAAATGGGAATTCGTGCCAGAATCGACTTGCTAAATGCTCTCAAGTTTGCCTTCATTTTGGTTCCGCGAAGTTCATCGGTATGTAACACACAATTAAGCTAAGCTTTCTAAAAGAGTTGTGAAGTTGGGGTATCAACCACGTTGATCAACCACGTTGGTTTGATACTTTCTTGTTTTTAATTATTTCTCATAATCTTTGTAAATCGTTTATGCAAGAAAGAGTATATATTGCTTTTCTTGGGGTTATAACCCAGCCTGTCATAATTGTGATATACTGCTGAAGACACTTGGTCTAAAAATATTTTTGAAAGTCGTTAATAAACCATATTCAACAAATCGTCAATATAGTTAAAAAGGAGAAATGTGTGCTAAAAGGTGCTAAACTTATCTATCCAAGTGTACTTACTGTTGCATTCTTAAAATAGCAAGAGGTGTCACTTTTTTACTATATATGTACATTGAGAGACAAGGTATAACATGGTGAACCTATTCAACCGATTGTTACTAGAAGAGGTGGATAATATTAGAACGTCACCTAGACACTAAGAGTAGTGTTTACTCCATGCACTAACTATTCCCAATTTTAGAATATGGAGCTTCATGCAGCACAGGCATTCGCCAAGTTTCTGAATACTTCCGAGTCCGACGAGTATTTGGAAGGATTCTACAATGGGCCGTACAACAATGAGCCACCCAACGACATACTGACGTTTCTTAGGGCGTACGCGTACAACGGGGACCCCAGCAAGAAGTCGTGGATGGCAGTCGACGTCCTCATGAAGTGCATCGCACAGCCGGCAGTCGACCGTTTTTAAATGCAATCATTTTCAGGATGTTCAGAAACCAAGACGACCTGGACAAGGTGGAGAAGATGCATCGCCAACAGCGCAGGCTAGTAGTTCCCAGGCAAGTTGACTTCGTGAAGCTCTTCAATGATCCAAAAATATGCTATACAACTGGTGATGTTTCCTTGATGCAATCCACAGGCAGAAAAGATACCTTCTCTAAGCTTCTTTCTGACCACTTGCAGAATACTGATTGTATAAAACCATGATACGATTATGTAACTTCCAATGAACAACCTAGTCTAATCCTCTTCGCTCTGTTGGGGTTCTTTTTTAATAGTATTTACCCAAACTTTCCTGGTTTTACCTTATCCTTTCTTTATTTGTCTTTGCACTTCCGTCATACTCTTGAAGATTATTATAAATGGTAAAAGACTGTCTGAGTAGCCTTTCATATTTTAAAGCCGTTATAATTCCTTTGTTTATTATCATTATTAGTTATTCTGTTATATAGTCTTCTTGTAATTTTTGTGAATTTATCAGATACTCTTGTTGCTTTCATGACTTCATAAAATTACTTTTGGTCTACTCTCAAGGGCTAACCTCATGTCTACAAATGGAAGGAGAAGTAACGCAAAATATAGAGAACAAAACGGGAGTATGACAAAGTTGTATACTTTTCCCAATGATATTTAACTTTTACTAGAAACATATCCCTCCAGAAGCTATGAATGAAAGCCAAGAGCAAATTGCAATTAAAGGGGAAATCGCCAATAATATGCGTTTTGCTAACGATTCTGCGTTAAGTATGGATTCTTTAGTCAGACCTGCGATAGTAAAATTGATCTCATCTTAAACACTTGAAAAATTAAATTTATGATTATTTAAAAGCATCTCTCACCAGTACTCAAATTTGAATTGTAATGTTAATTACTACAGCTATCAATGTTGTCGGCTAAAGCATAATGACACATTGTTTAGGAGCTTAAAGGTA
This sequence comes from Agriotes lineatus, assembly GCA_940337035.1. Lineage (NCBI taxonomy): Eukaryota > Metazoa > Arthropoda > Insecta > Coleoptera > Elateridae > Agriotes > Agriotes lineatus. Next base: position 47,770 of record CALNHX010006046.1, on the reverse strand, counting down.
AGATAGAGTTAACACTTTTTTTTAACTTGTGATCTCATGCAAAATCCAACAATATAAATAAGAACAAAACCAGGAAACCGTAGAAATCAAAGTTCCATGTGGGATACAAGAAACTAACTTAAAAGGCTAATCAATATAGAACAAAAAGTCAGCATATCATGACCTGGTTGTTATGTTAATTTTGCTCCAGTATGAACTCGGCGAGTACTCCCATGAACTCGTCCCGTGAGTAAAGAAATGGCACATGAAAAACATGCTAGCACAGGTCGGGAACAGGTCACAGAAGGTCAGAGAAGGTGTATGACCTCAAAGTTATATGAGTCGAGTATCAATCGGGCGCGTCTCCAGGTGGCGACCACAACCTGGATGGGCTTTCAATCCCTGCGCAGGGACTGGTTAGCAGTGGATACCACCGGGCGCTGCATGACTAAACCCCTGCTAGTGCTTGGAAAACTCGTTCCGCAGACCACTTCCACACCGTAAACTACTTGACGGTGCAAGACACATCGGTCAACCGGGGCAACCTGGATGACAAGGTAGTATCGAAAAGAAGAACGGGTATCTTGACTTAACCGTTCCGATTGTGTGGGCCAAGTACCTATATAAAACCTTTCCCAATTTCAGTGGTATAGTGCGCGCCCAAGGGAGTTATAGCTCAGGGGTGACCCTATCCCTAGCGATTAACTTCTGGACACCTGGCGCATCGCGTTGTAAAATTCCTTCTGCGTGAGTAGGGGCTCCTGTATGGTGATATTTATTTTACCCATACTCGTCGAAACAATGTGGACACGAATAAGCAGATATTTCTTGGAGGCCTGAGAGTGGCACCTTGAGCGAAGAGCTGGAAGACGCCATATATTCTATGGACATGAAGCAAACACAGGAACCGAATTCGTCTCGTCAGACATAAAACACACATTTGCAGAGATTATGGAAGTGCAAACCAAGAAGCTTTCCGGAGCTCAAAAAAAGAAAATCCGTAAAGAAAACAAGATAAAGGTAGATGCTTAGACGAAGGAGAAACTCAGTTATGCTAATAACGAGAACTAGGTTACGAAAAACGAGGGTAGAATCACCAAGTGGTCCATTAAAGGTCTTCTACTTTCTCTGCAGTTACAGTCGGCTAAACAAACCGAGAAGCGAAAATAAACAAAGTGGGCCATGTAGCGAAGCTGTAAATGGATAAGGATGACGGTTATCGACAGGTTTACTGACTCCTGATCCACTGTTGTGTCGGGATAGCGTCTGTTACGCTCATTTTGTAGCTTCGCATGCAGTATTTCAAATAATTAATTGGATTGCACTATTCTCATTTACTCCTAAATATCCAGTACATTTTTATCTAAATGGTTAGGCAACCCTATCAACAAATTTAACAATTTTTGAGCCAGGTGCAGTTATCCTTATCAATTTAAACCACACTTCGCATTCCTCAGTTCTTCTGATGGTCCATTTTCAAATTTTGGAACTTAAGACTGTTTTTGGCAAATTTTCGGCCATTCCATGCCAGTCCGTTGCGTGTACGTTGATTTGCTCCTCATGGAAGCTTTGCCTCGTCAGCTTTGGTTATAACATAACTAACTCCTTTGTGGGGGATTTGTGAGGCATCGTAACTCCTTTGAATGGCTTGGTGGCTCGTGTGATGCTGTCGACGTTCGCTGCGTCTTTGACGGATTTGATTGGGGGCCCCGCTCTGCGTTCTGGGCTGCACGTTTGGTTACTCTTCAACTCAAGATTTGTTGTCTACGGTTTCCTCTCTTTAGCTTCGTAATCTACCTGGAAATTTGTATTTTTAGTTTTTTATTACGTAACCACGTGGAATCATTTTTATGTTACCACTTGGAATCGTTTTTACACTCTCTGGAGTCTTTTTATTTTACCCATACTTGTCGAAACAATATGGACACGAATAAACTTACAGATATTTGTTGGGGGCTCGAGAGTGGCATCTTGGGCAAAGAGCGGGCAGACGCCATATATTCTATAGACATGAAGCAAACACAGGAACCGAATTCGTCCCGTTAGGCATAGAACACAAATTTGCAGAGAATATGGTGCAGACCAAGAAGTTTTCCGCAACTCAAAAAAAGAAAAATCCGTAAAGAAAATAAGATAAAGGTGGAGACTTAGACGAAGAAAAAACTCACTTATGATAAGAAGCGAAAGGAGGTTACAAAAAAACGAGGGTAGAGTCACCAAGCGGCCGATTAAAGCTCTTCTATTTTCCCTGCAGTTAAGGCCGCCGAAAAAACCGAGAAGCTAAAATAAACAGACAGGTTTAATGACTCCTGGTCCACAGTTATGTCGGAGTGGCGTCGGTCGATAACCGTCATCTTTATCAATTTTACATCAGGTTTGCGTGTCCCTGATCCAGATTAAACTAGTAGCAGCTCTGAACCAAATGTCCTCTGGGAGCACTACTCCACCTCAGTTCGTAGACAGTAGGTATACGGCAGGTACTTTTGAATCACGTTTGCCAATGCCTCAATCAAAAACTAGCCTTTGAAGACAGCAGATACCCTAGGGAATCGTTAGAAAGAGACAAACCTGACGAAAGTCAATGCGAAGAACCTTGCTAAACGACCCAAAGTACTCGTTTGTTTACCAGTGACAGTTGATATGGACACTGTCAGGATCCAGTTGGAGATCCAGAATTCTGGACTTAGCATGGAAGATTGGCTACGCCTGAACCGCAAGAAAGATTATTTTCAGTAGACAGGGCTCAAATAGTGTTCTTGACCGGTTGCTATTTACGACCCTTTTTGGACTGGGTGACGTTCAGGCCCATACAGAGCGGTGCAACCGATAAGGTTAATGAAGGTAGTCCAAGTCAAGCTGCGCCTCAGTAGGGCGGCGTCGGCTGTTTTATGTAAATTAATGTAGGGCTGCGATGTCGCCCCCATACACGCAAACCCTGGGTTTATAAGGGTAACACTCAAGGCCTTGGGGTAGTCGGTGGAGAACTTATACATATATAGCAGAACCTTTGGCAGACCCAGGATTTGTATACTACTTAATAAAACATAATACATAACATTGCCGCCAAATATTATTTATTTATTTAGCGTATGGCACACACAATATGTAAAGTCATTTTAATTTCTTTCGCTTTGCTAATTTTATTGAGTACGGCTCTGTACCCCGAAATTACAATTGCATTTATTTGAACGAATATTAAGATGCTTGCGACCTGCAAATTTCTTCGTAAGCGCTTTCTTGAAACCGCGCAGTTCATTATAAACACTGCAGTTCAGTTGTATCCGCCGAACTGTATTTATAAATTCACTCTTTGTTTCGTTTTGCAGATAATACACTTTAGGTTTCCGATTTCCTAGTATTAATTCTTGCTGCTCGATAAATTTAATCTCTTGGGAAATAAGTTTTGGGGAACCCTTTGTTCGCGCGTGATGATGGAACGTTGTTTCAGAACCCAATCTTGTTTTCAGACAGTTTCAGCTTCTAGAGTTCTCAGTATTATACATTCAAGCCCCCTGGAATTGCTTTAAGCAACATTTAAGTGTACTGGAATTTTCCCATTAGCCACGGTTGAGGTAACGTAATTCGTGGCCGTTTCTTGATTTTAGGCCCGGTGCTTCCTGGGTTTGCTAGCAAAATTTCATTTAGTGGCGCAATAGTGAAACAGAAAATTTAGTCTGCTGGTACAAGAATTGCCCGTGAATTTCGAAGTTAATTATTACTGAGTTTTGAACGACAGCAGACGTGAATGAATTTTCTCGATTTTTGAGTGCCAATGAGAGCTCAGCCCCAGTCTTGATAGCCGAAGGTTCGAAAAGAAATTTGAGGTTTGAGTGCGAAGTGATGGGTTAGGTCGACGTAATTTTTGGTGAACGGCGTCTTTTGTTCCGTAGGCTGTTCGCTCACTAGGAGTTGAGGAGAAGCAAAATTTGCCTTCGCACACATCAAACCAAAACGCCGCTTAATTAATCCCGCTCTTGTTCTCGCGCAGTCTGAGAAATTTTTCCCTGAAAATCCTAATTACGTTGTGCCATCCCGAAGCCTGGAATAATTTCTTGCCGGACGACACTCCACCGATCCCTTTCGTCCCTGTGGAGGCCCGCACCACTTTAGCAGTTCCGCCAAGCGACACCGAGAGCTTGCTTTGCAGCATCCACCGACTATATGCTTTGCACTCAGGTAGGGTGACAATTTATATTCGTTTCGCTTAACCCGAGTGTATTGTGAAGGTGCGTTGAACGTTTTACTGTACGCTCCCCAAGGTTCACGAACATTTCGTGGGCTAATTTGATTTAATTAGAATATGTAGGAGCTTTACTCCTGTTATTTGTTGCCTGTACTGTAACTTAGATGTTAAGGTAATTCTTGATTGGAATTCCCTATATTTTCAGTTAGGATGCACTGCTGTATTAAATTTGAGTTCACCTTGGCGTGATACATTAAATGTAAATTTTGGCAACTCCGGCCTAGTTATATATTGTATTTTAGAAACCTTTGGTCTTCAATTAGTTACGGCAAAAGCTGATTGTAAATGAGTGTAAAGCCAAAGCATGCTTAATTAAGCAAGCTCTAAGATTTGGGCTGGTGTCAGTGTTTTTAACCTTTCAGAAAGGTGATCATTGCAGGTGAGTCATTTGATTTTAAGGCCACCCTGTGCGTTCCAACGGCTCCCCGGAAGCTTGGTGTGCGACTCTGGGGCGGAATGCGGCCCGTTTAGTAAACTTTTACATAGCTTCCGTGACCTTTATCGCTTTTGTCACGAAAGCAATTCTTCCTCAAAGCGAGTGGCGCCTTGAGCAATTTTTTTTAAGTAAAGGTGTAGGGTAAGTTTTCGTCGGTTTCTTTGAGCTTTCGAACCACCCCTTCCCGATCGAGCTAGACCGAGAGCAACAGAAACACCTCCACCTCTTTCGATACATTTTAAGATCTGTGTTATTTCAGAGACCGACGAACCCTTCACGTCTTTTTCCAAGAATTGCACTTTATGGTGTTCAATGTTGATTGAATTGATTGAGCATGTAACAAATAGCTTAGAACAATTAGACAAAATAATAGGTATATTACAATACAGTTTCTGTGAAGTTTATTATATTAGTTTATCAAGGCCTTCTATCCATGATATCGATATTGGCGTTGCCAGCAGAATGTTGTTCTACTCATATTGGTAAGCTCGTAGATCACAGTCGAAGGTATTGTGCTAATTAATCACTGTTTACAATACTTGGCTCTCGCCAGAAACAAATCAAAAGGGGAAGGACGGAAGAAGATTATTCGCGAATCGGCTGACTTTCTTTATGACTTCCTTGATCCGCCACCAACATCAGTTTTGGTGGATCTGTTGTATTTACGTTACTGTTTAATCAATAAAAATAATTATTTTAATGGCCAGTATTATAAACGATCAATAAATTATTAGATCACCATTTGTGGAGTAAATTTACTTCCCTAGAAAACTAATAGGCAAATAAACAAAAGCGCATCAAATTTTTTTTACTAATGAATAAAATGTCAGAAGTACTAACGTTTTAATGCGCTTTTGTTTACGTTATTAGCCGAATAAAGTTATTTTGCGTTTATAATACGCAAATCTACGAAATAAATTAATTTATTCTCAAAAGTAAATTTTATTTAGGAAATAAAAAGTTTTATCTACTTTGCGTTCGTACTGAGGCTATTACGTTTGCGTATCGTAATAGACACAAATCGATTCTATAATAAAAATACTAAAAGTTTTAATTTTTTTGCTTAAAAAAGTGGCAAAGTAGATAAAATACTGTATGATACCTCGTTTATAAGGCATTTTGTAGCACTTACTCCTTTAGGGCACTCGTCGCTTCGCTCGTCGTATCCTAAATCCGTGCGTGCTACAAAATGCTTCTTATAAAACTCGTATCATAATATACTATTATAATACCGACCATAAGTTCAATATTTTTATAAACTTATTATCAACTTGTAGCTTGCACGCCTCTTCTTATCAAAGCAAACTCAGCGTCGAACTACCGCGCTCTGTCTACTCATCTAAAAACCGCCAAGAATTGTCGCCGCTAACAAACTGCTACCGCACCGCTGCCGCGCCACTACCGCCAGTCCAAATAGGCCTTAAGGCTCTGCTTTCCTTAAATAAAATTTAAGTTTGGAGTATGGTAAGTTGCCTATTTTCAAAGCACTATTATGCAGCACAGATAGGATGCTACAATGTTAATACTTTAATCCCTTGTTTATAGTCGACGTCAAGCTATTTGGTTTTGACCTTCTACAGCTGAAAGTTGTAAAACCTTGTAATCCACTTAAAGGGGCTCACAGAACGTAAATTTACAGAACCGGCTTTAAACATTTTATTTTTGTTTGATAAGTTTACAATGTTAACATTACAGACAGTTAAGTAATTATTTATATATGGGGCACAATTATTACATTAATCAAATTACAAATTAATAAAAAATAATAATAAAATAGCCATTTTAGAATTTAAATTATTGTTCACTTGCACATAGTTGTTCTAATTGGTCAAAGTAGTCTCCATCATTATCACTATCTTCTAAATCTAAAGTTATTACCACCTGTTGATGGAGAGTACCTGCATTTATGTAACTATTTTCTATGTCGATTACGTGACGCGTACAGTTTTCCCAAAGTTTCGGAGAAATATTACCTACTTCCAGTTGTACAAGTTTAACCACTTCGCTGTCAAAGTCGGGTAAACTATTATGTCGCCGAATATTTTTGTTTAGTTATCTCCATATCATCTCAATCGGATTAAATATGCAGTAATACGGCGGTAAACGCCAAAGAATCAATATAGAATTCTTCAGGAAAAGTTCTTGCTTTTAGCACCTCTACTAATTGTGGCGTCGTGTAGCTTTCTTCAAAAAACATATAAATTTTTTGCAAAAAAGTTTGTATATCTCCTTTTAAACTACATGCATTTGGCGCTTTATTGATATGCCTGGAATGGTAGCTGCCATTGTCTAACACTATGACGGAGTTACTGGGCAATTTTGGCAATAAATGCTTTTCGAACCACGACTCGAACAATTCCGCTGTCATATCTTCATGATAATCATCTTTAATATGTTTAGCCGATATGAGAGGGTCACAGGGAACCCAGCCTCGATCGGAGCCTGCATGCAACAAAATTATCCGCCTCGATCTTGAAGGGGGTACATTCATAGAGCATTTACTGGGATCGTCTACCCAACCTTTACAAACAACATCGAGTGTATCATACCACGTCTCATCTAAGTAGCATATGTATGTACTCTCCTCTCTGTATTTTTTGATTGCCGCCAAATATTCGCATCTCCAGATCTGTAACCTCTTGAATTCCATAATCGCTTGACGTTTGTTGATGGTTTTATATTTAAAACCGATATCTTTAATAAATCGTTCCAGTGTTATGTTAGAACAATTTAATCCGGTGTCGTCATTAATCAGGTTTTCACGCAACGATGATATTGTTGGTACTTTATTCTGGTTGTAGATTTCATATATTTTTCGCCGAATTAAATCCTCGTCGTGCGCGCCTAGTTTTTTTTTCATAACACCGCAATCGGATCGCTTTTTACGCTTTAGTCCGTCGGCGTTGTTTATAATTCTTCTTGCCGTCGTGTAGGGGACTTTAAGTCAGAAATGCTGTTTGTGTTAACGCTTGCTCCTCTTCGGCTACCTTGAGCCCGTTATAAACGTTGATCACAATTTGTTTAGCATCCGAAGACAAGTGTGTACAGTCTCGTTTTTCACCATTATTTTCTAGGATTACAGCGACTCCGTCGGTGTTGTCTGTATCACTCCACGGTCTCCACATTTTAAACTCTTGATTTGTTTCACTACGCTTTTGAAACTCAACTAAAGGTAATTTTAAGAATACTTATAATACGAGAGACATTATAATTATGGGGTAATTATACAAGTAATTAAAATTGTTGAATTATATGTCAAATATACACAATAGAAACGAGTAATGACAATTTAACGACTTTACTGAGTCCGTCTCCTGGTAATAAGCCTGTTGTAAGCCGTGTCCGAACACTTAAGGATTATAAACCCATAACCAACTAGCTTGTCGTCGACTATACGTGTTAATACTTTACCGGCACTCGGAGAAACAATGCTGGCTTAGTGTGTCTTTCCGTCACTTAGAGGGCCTGGTCTTCTTCGTCCTAGCGGGCGGGAGACTTGAGGTTATACGCTAAATTTCATATCGCTGAGCGTCTATACACTAGATAGTATTTGATCATACTAACGACATTCGTCATCTGCAGAAAGCAGATGGAGTACTGAGAGCATCAGACCAACGTTGGAGCTACTACTAAGCACCTATTTCCATACACCGGACGAACCAGTTCCAGAGGTAATACGTCCACACTCAAGATCTAAAAGTCAACAAAATTTTCACGGCAAATAAACACTCGCGGGGCTTAAAACGCTCGCTCACTCGCGTTTTAACTCTACCCCACTCGTGCCTAAAGAGTAGCTTTACGCACTTGTATCGTAAATTACTATTTTTCTGTTGGTCATATTTTAACCCTCAGACTGCGGAAACCGGGTCTCAATTGAACCGGACTTTATTTTTTTTTAAATAATTCTACCGTTTTCCAATATACTGCTTTGGGTGTTTGCGTATTCCTCGAAGCTGTTCTGGAGATGCTGTAGAATACATTTCGTGGAAAAATGTCTTGGTGTGCCTGAGATAATTCGCTCGGGTCACTTGAGACCCGGTTTCCGCGTTTCGCGCTCCATTGTTTTTTTCTTGTTTTCTGGAGTATAATAACACTGTGTAAAATAATAGGAAAAAATAATGGATCCTATTAAAATTCCCCTTACGGAACTACAATTGTATGACGAAGTAATGCGTGATGATGACGAAAACGACTTTCATTTTTTGTCTGATGAGGACAGTGGCAGCGATAAAAGTGACGCAGAATATAAAGAATTTTTTAGTCTACAGGTCAATAAAAATAAAAGTTTTATGATTATATCATGTGCAAGTATGTATTAGAAAAACAGACATCGTGGTGCTTTAAAAGTAATTTTAAGAAATTGAATTCGATCCGGGTCACTAGAGACCCATTTCCGCACTCTGCGTAACTGAAATTATTTCCGCCGGGCGAGGGTTAAGCCATGTTTTTAATATCTAAATCCTAGAATAAAAACAGCAGCTTAAAACACGTTTCCCGGAACAACGTGTGTTAAAAATTTTAAAACACGAAACAAATATAGCAACAATAAGGTTTTATTAAATGCGTTTTTGTATCTTGTTTAAGGTAAACAATTACATTTCCAAACTGCTCCATGCGCAGGTTTTCTTTCACTTTTAAGGATGACTTCAGCATCGAATAAAGCTGCCAAAGTGAAGCATGTGACGTTTCTTGCTGCAAATCAAATTAATTAAATATAAATGTAAATGAAAATAATCGCAGACTTACCTTCTCGTCTAAATAGGCAAGAATGATCTCTTCTGTTACCGAGAAGACTTGGTTATTTTCTCACCAATGGCAGAACTGTTAATAAACCTTCTCTTAAGCAGCTTTAGACTTCACGGGCAACAAATTTTCTCGCAATAGATTCCCTTTCTTTAAAATATTTTCAGGAATTTAATTCGACTTTGACATTTTCGTTTATAAAATAAACAACATATCCATAGCGACTAGTGACCAACGTGGTTGATCAACAGAAAAAAATTTGAATGACACTTTCTGACAGTATCTCGGGTGTCTATGCAACTCGACTGCGTCTCGTTGCATAACAACACCCTAGAACTTTAAGCTTGTGTTTTCGCACTAGTATCATTAATAACTATAAGGCTACACAATACTCATATAAAAAGACTGTACGCTACATGCATGAAAGCACCATTAATAAGCGTTGATGTTCAACTGTAGACGCAAAGTCAAACACCGATAGCACGAAATGTATTTGAACTCCGCTCACAAATAAACTAGGCGAAGCTGTTCATTATTGAAATCCGATTGCTACTATTCTGGAATTCAGTAAACGCATACATTATACGCGTGCGAAGAATGCGTGACGCAATGGAGGCGGCAAGCTACGCGTTCAATGCAAGCAAACGCGCTGCATCAGCGAATAAGGAACTAACTTCGTACTGGTTGCAGGTAAACCCCGTTATCTTAGGCACGATACCCTTTATTGAATCGCTTGCCCAAGATGTCGCAATAATATTTTGTTTCGTATTGCGATTCTAAATAGAAACTAACCTTGCAGTCGGTTGCTCCCCAGAACGATGCTTCTATGGAACCTTTGTCGATGAGCACAAGTAGTTTGCTGCCTTCGTATTCTGGGTTTCCACTCAAGATCCCCTTTGTGACGGTAGCGATTACTTTAGGCCAACCCTTTACTGTTCTGCGCACTTTTGGTGCCGTTACTAGCACGCTTCGTAACTGGAGTTATATTGCACGCATATGCATGAATCGCCTGTCTGCTTGCTACTGTCTTCGCTGTCAAAGCTGCTCTCAGTCGCCGTTCTATTTTTAACACCGTCGACTAGAATTTGCTGCATTCCACATTGACTCCCGCACGTCCGATACACGTATAGTGCGTAACCACATTTACTGCGTACCTACTTATACTGCGTAACTACTTAATTAATACATAATGAGGAATAGAAGAAATACGGGTTAAGCTTTATGGCTAACAGGATATAATAAAAGGATATGAAGCGCAAATATTGTAATGGTATTAAGCCCACGACTTGGCTCTGCTAGCAGTGCAACATAATCAACCGATTAAATAAGCACAGAGTTGGGGTGTTTCATGTAACTGCAATGTTAAACTAAAATTAAAATATTAAATGCATTGACAATGAGATGCGAGAAATAGTAAAGTAGTTGAGTAAGGAACGTAAAGGCAAAGCTTATTTTCACTGGAGTCGAAATTGACTTTTAAATAAATACAAGTAATAGGTTTGTGCATAATGTGAAGCCGAACCGAAAAAAATTAATAGACACAAAAAGGTTTGTTACGTGCATGTTAAAAAAGCGTAGTTTTTTAATAAAGCCAAGCAAAGTGAAAATTGTGAGGAATCTAAGAAGGTAAAGAAAGCAAGAATCAAATAACAGGACATTGCAAAGAGCAATTAGAGAAGCAGGCAACGGGACAGGAAGGAAGAAAATGAAAAGTGGCGAACTCTAATAAATCAGTGCATTCAAAATTACAAAGCTGAGCAGTGGCTAAAACTAAAATAATAAAACGTTCGTGAGTGTAACGCTATAAGACATTATTAATTATAAGAAAAAGACAATATTCTAGAATATAAGAAACTTGTAAATATTAATTAAGTAATTAGTTTTTCTTCCATTTTGTACTATTGTTTATCAAACTTTATTTCCGTTAATATTTTAACTTAGCAACCAGATGCGATATTATTTAATAACGAAGAAAAACAATTGAATAGATGTAATTTGGCAGTTTGTTAAGATTTGTGCTTCACATTGAATACATAATTTTTATAATAAACGTGTTTTACCAGTTACAAAAAGTGTACCTTTTATTTACCCAAGTGTCAGAGTACATGTGGAAATATTCTCATAAAGATCCGTAACGAACGTCTCCACCAGATTTGGCAGCAAGGGGAGCAGTAATAGCTGAGAAAATCCAACTGCTTCATTTCCAGAGCAGCATCGGTGCAGTACGACCAGATCTTCTAATTTTCAAATTTAGCCTAAAAATAAATGTCTGCGTCCGGAAAACGAGTTGCATACAAGATCAAACCTTGCTGAAGGAAGTTAGATCATTCCCAAGCCTTCAGCTAAGCCCTAGTTCCAGTAATTAGCAAGGCGTCATCAAAATCCGTGATTTGGCGGAAGCTCGAAGCAGCCACAGGAAGTGAATAGAAACAATTGCAATAGACGGTGTTTGCCCTACGTTACGTAATACGTCACTGCTAAAACAAAAAATTGTTATTTGTGGCCAAGCGCCAATAATTTGAAAATTTACCTTGCGAATTCTCATATTTTCACGAGTATTTAAACTTTCCAAAGACATTAAACTAACGCGTATTTGAACTACAATTGCTGTTTATAGTACAATTCAAATCAGTTTTAAAATACAGTCGACCTACGAACCCACCTTGAACAGGAGCTTATGTTACTGAGAGCTAGCGTTTTTAAATAATTGCAGTTAAATAAAATATAGAGAGGGGCATACAACCATTTATTTTGTGCAGTAACTAAGTAGATTTAATATTTTAACCAACCTAGTAATTTACTAACAGGCAAAGTTCGAACACAGTAAAATTATTAAATCTAAGAACTGTGCATATGTGGGATTTACCATTTTGCCCTAATTTTAAATTTATTAGAAATACAATCAATCAATCAAAGTTCTCATTTCATATCAATATGTATACAGGTGGCACGAATTGGTCCGTTACATAGTAAGTGAAAAATTTGACAAAGTGGTGTTACGCCGTATGCAGATGGCTATTGGTGCCAATCAGAGTTGGTGTCAAGAACAAAGCCTTCTAGAAGAAGGAAGCTAAATTTAGAAGCTAACACGCCAGAAAGATCGACCATTAACTCAGATATTGCAAAACTACAACACAAATCAGTATTAGCAACTCCGGCATGCCGTAAGCCTGTTGGAAGAAACTCGGGTCTAAAACCAAAATTGATCCGCTGGCTATACGTGGCCAAAAACCAGACAAACCACTACTCGGCTACAGCTAGCGAAGATACAACGCCTCGCCTGTCTCAGTATAACATGAGCACCTGTCTCATTGCAGCTATGGAAGCCATGCTAGGAGTAATGAACCTACACTTTCAGCTACAAAAGAAGGCAATGTCCCATGCGCTCATGGCTGCAAGGACAAATAAATTTAAGTCAGGTAACCTGACGGACCACTGAGAAATACTTTATCAAGTAGAACGAACGGTCTACACCGTTTCGGATTTTATGTTAATAAAATACAACCTTGACCAACCTCTTTAAGTGATCATCGCGGAATGGGAAGTATGGTCCTCAGGAGGGCCCTGCTTTAAAAGAGGATCTTTCCAAAGATACACAGATTGTTCAAATATGAAAGGAGGGACCAGTGCAAGTATCAGTAGACCCGGGTGCCGAATATCCGAACACCTAGGGGTTAGAACCACCATCTTCCAAGCTGAAGTTTATGCTATAAACCTCTGCATCAAAATAAACCTTAGAAAGAGGTACAATGGTGCAACACTTGATATTTACACAGGCAGCAATAAAGGCCTTAGCAGCTTACACGTGCGAGTCCAAGCTTATCTGGTAGTGCTTGAATAATCTCAAACAACTGGCAAACAAAACCACGTCACCTTACGGTGGGGACCAGGGAATGAGGGCATACCAGGCAACGAAAAAGCTGATGAACTCGCTAGATGAGGTGAAATGACGTCATTCGCCGGACCTGAACGCTATTGTGGAATACAGAAAGCCACATAAAACATGAAGTCAGGCTATAGGAGGAGCAGATGAAATGCTCGTACTGGGAAAACACATCAGGATAACGCCCGGCAAAGCAGTACTTAACTGTTTCGAAAAATAACGCAAACATTGCTTTGTCTCTCAGTAAGGTGAAATTAAAAACCATCACTGGCCTTCTAACAAGCCACACATTAAAATACCATCTTTTCAAGATTGGTAAGGCTGAGTCCAAACTTGCCGCTTATGCAATGATGCAGCAGAAACGGCAGAACATATTCTATGTGCATGTAATGCTGCCGGTCGACGTAGACATAACATCTTCAAAAGGGTAACCCCCAAGGTAATGCCCAACGAAATAAGGGACTCAAAACCCAGAGATATCCTGAGGTTTACTAATAGCCTACAACTTCTCTAATTAAATTAAGGGCCCATAAGTTACAAAAGAACAGATATGGTCGCAGTGACAAATAGCTATTTACGTTATTAGACCGGTAGCAACATTACCAACACTTTACAGGTTGAGCCCGTAGGGCGAGACCTGTATGTTTGGCAAGGCCATAAAAATGCTACCGGTCGTGTATCGTATAAGAGTTTTTAGGATACTGCGTTAATAACTAGCGTTTACATTGTTACAAACGAGTCCGGTAGATAAAATTTACCGGCCTAGACCAGTAGTAGTTGACAACGGCCTTTGATCCGGCCAGATGAAAAGCCTACCGTGTCCTATTCCCAGTAAATACAGCTGACGCTATCCAATTCACAAGAGGTATGATTCGACAGTAAACTAAGTTCAATATCCAATTCCAGAAATTATTTCAATAGCCTGTAGTATTTTAAATTATATTCTTCTTACCATACATGCCTTCTCCATATCTTACATTCTTCAAATTTTAAAATTTTCACTTATTCTCTTCTCACCAATTTTATCATAAGTAATCACTTTCTCACGCCAAAATAGACCAAGAAATTACATTAGAAAAATGGTGTATTTTCAAAATTTAAGTTTTTACTTCCTTCGTCTTTAGACGAAGGAAGTATTGCAATCGTGAAAAAATCACCTTTTGAGATTTCTCTACATCTTCACGTTTCAGGGTCCCTAGATGACGAAAAACAGGTTTTCTCAATTCCGTCTGTTTGTCTGTCTGCCGGTATAACTCAAAAGCTATTTATCGGAGGAAGACAATATTTTGTATACACATTATATATCTACCTGGCATGAAACCGAGAAAATTTCAGACAAACATATACAGGGTGGGCACATTAAAAAAATTAAATTTTGTGTATTTTGGATTCAACTTAGCAATACATACAAGTAATAATTTTTACATAGTGCAGGCTTTATTTTTAGCAAAATTGGGCCCCAATAAATACAGAATAAATGTTGTACGATACAAAAAGAAGCAACAAATTAGTGAGTTACTTAATACAGCTGCAACGCAGAAATTCGAAGGGTCGGTGCTTAGTAGCTCAGGTAGAAATAGCCCGTTCCCCTGCAATATTCCACTAAAAGTTGGGACTGCATACGCGGTCCGCCTGCCTTTCGAATTCGACCACCGGTCCAAGTTTTTGTATTTGAAAATTTATTTAATTTATTAGAAATGTGAAACTATTTTTAGTCCTAACTTAATTTCCTTTTTAAAATTATTTAGTGTCACAATGTCGACGATGGGAAGTTCTGGGTAAAACCTTCTACAGATCTTTTTACAAAATTATTACATGTTTTTCTCTCAAAAATTTCTATTGTATACATTGAAATTAATATCCCCTTAGTGATCGATTTTGCATATTTTTTACAGTACAACACTCTATATTTTATTATCACATTTAGAAACACCCGCTATATTGAATAACATTTCTCAAATAAGTATTTCTTCTATTTCTTCTATATCTTCCACTATATTTCAGGTAACCTTTAAATCGTTTCATTGTTCAACTGAATCCAAATTATTCCATTATTTTACAAAATACATGTTAATAATTCTTATATAATTTTTATTATACCCAAATTCATCTTTGAAAACCTAATAGTAAAATATTTTAATCAATTTCTTTAATATAATATCATATCCTTGCCTTGCATTAATAAACTAACTTGATCTTCTTGTATGCAATCCATAACAACAGATAGCTGCCTGTTTTACCGGCCCAACCCGCACACTTCCTCCGAGGAGAACGTCACCTTACTGATGAATTGGTTGCCTATCTGCCAAGCCTAAAGAAGCGATTTATTTATGTGGTCTAATAGTTTTTATTTTTTTTTATTTAATGAAATATTGTTCTCAGGGTTTTATCAAAAATTATGTTCTATATCTTAACTTTTTGTGGAGTGTGAGCAGGCATTTGTAATAACTTTTGTTATTAGACTCGTATATCTCTGGGTTACCGTTGAATATTATTGGGACATAAACAATGAAAATCTATCATGCAAAATATGGAACAATTGTGTTTATTAAAAAAATATATCTGCCTTTATCATATGTTTATCACCTTTGTTTATAATATTTAACAAATACTTAATTTTATTCAAATCAATTTTAGGCTAATTATACTGTATTACTATGGTAACTTATCTAATTTGTTGTTCAATTGAATTCAATTTTATTATTTGTAAGTAGCAAATATTTCTTATTATTAATTTCCTTTTATATTTGTCTTGTTTTTTAATTGAAGTTTAATACACTTACTTGGTAATCTTCTGTTTTCGAGCTTTTTATCTTCTGTGTTTTCCAATTCGCTTGATATCGGCAACAGCTATCCTTCTCGTGGTTGGCAACAATCTCTTCTATAGTATGAGTTTATGCAGACACTTAGTTTATTTCAATTTAGCACTTAATTCTTCTGTAGATCACTATTTATACGTATGAAATTATGTATCTGTACATACCAGTATACTATTAATTAAAATTGACCATTAAATTCAGTTTTTAGCTTGGACTTGTCAATCTCATTAAATAAATTAGTACACCCCATTTGTTCTGTTATTTTACAATACCCGCCAAAACCATTGGATATCAAACAGTCGATAATACAGATTTCTATTTTTAATCGTTATGACCATGGAGGTTAGAGAGGAGGAGACGGAACGATTTGTTGCGAAAGTGGCTTTTCGTGTCGTAAGTTCTCTAGTACAGCTATACGTCACCGCGGCGTGAGTGTTCCACTTGTGGCTGAAAATCGTATGCTTACCGTGTTTACTACGTTTAAATTTAACAATTTTTCTGTATTAAGGTTATCAAACGTGTTGTAATGTCGTCCAATTATTTTGGGCCGGGTTGCAAAACTGGTAATGGAAGTATGAAAGCGTGGAATAGGAAAACTGGATTGAAAAACCCTAGTTTATTTCGACCTCGCACGGTAAGTAAATATAGGATTAATATCCCACTACCTATGGTATTTTAAATGTTTTGCTTCGAATTAATTGAAACTGGATTATTTCATTGGAATTTCAAAACCGACAATTATTACTAGCAGGGGTAAATTGATTAATGCTAAAATAAAGTTGCCAATGTATAGTCTTACATTATTCACACGGTGTAAGACCACATTATGCATAATCCCTATTTTCTATTATATAATAGTAGCACAAATTAAATTACTTTAATAGTGTTGCTAGCTACAACGTATCCACTATTCTCAAAAATGCGTTCAAATCATTTAAACTGGAAAAATTTAGATAGAGGAAGTTCAGCACCTGCGACAAAAATGGTTATATGTGAATCAGAATCTTACACATTTTGTACATAATTCTGAGTTGTACTCATCAAACGAGAATTTCATAACTGAAATTATATAAAACAAATTAGTTCCTTGAATGCATTGCATTAATATGTAGAGAGTGGTTTAAAAAGAGCTACATGTAGCTGCCTTTCGAATTCCTTTGCATGTAAATTTGTATGTATTTTTAACGCTATATTCTTTATTGTCCTCAAACTAACCAGACCTGTCAATACTTAAACAGATTAACAATTCTGGCTAATTTGAGAACTACAAAAAATATACCAGCACATAAAAACTAACATGGAAAAATTCAAAGGCAACTAGATGCAGCTCTTTTTTAATCAGTTTGTATATTATCTGGAAACTCTGTTTACAAGAATTAAACAAGTCACCAATGTTCATAATGCATAAAACTGGGCTTATGATAACTATGAATGGTAAATATAAACGCTTAACTGACAAATTTTAGCGTTTCCTCTATGAATTAATCAAAATTGCACCTGTTTTCATTGCATTCGCGGCAAAAACAAGCCCAGACTGCAACACTTGCGCCTCTAGTGGGGAATTTGGTCACTAAGAACTAGACAACACAAAATAGTGCTATTTCAATATGACATCGGCGCATCTCGTTCCATCTCCTCCTCTCTAACCTCCATGGTTATGACTTTTCTAGTTGTCATTGATCATAATTTTAGGTTAACAGTTTTCAATTGTGTATGCCTCCAACTACATGACGACATCAACTCTTTTATAAACCAAATATGTACCTAAGAATTAAACTTTTGAATTACATGTTATTATAGTAATTACTTCTTTCAGATAAATCTTGATTCATTTGTATTACAATTGCAACCATAAATGGACTATTTACAAATAAACTGCAAATACCGTTGTAGAAAATAGAAATCCGAATGATAAAACGAAATTAACACAACCCATATCCGTTTAGAAACATTATTTTTAATCTGCTTTATTATTATGTAGTTATTAAATTATTTGTCATTTCATGATCATATCACTATACATCTAAATTGTGCTAGCATTACAAAATCTTGTTTTATGTATTTACAGAACAATATAATTATTATATGTTTCGTCACTTGTTTATTTATGTTTACTCTATAGTTTAAATGGGCGCTAACCCTGTGAAACTACCCATTTAAAAAGAGCGAGTAATCTGGTTTTTATGACTTGACAAAAATTAAGTAAGCAATCATTTTGAGGATACTACAAATTCGTGCCCTAAACAAGTCTAAATAAGCAGTGGAAAGGAATGATTGGCAAAACTGCACAGCAACTGTACAGTTCATGATATTTATAACAACTGAATTTATTCCAGCTTGTTCTCTTGCTAAACTCTCAATGTTTATAAAGTACAATCAAAAATTAATGTCACCTAGTATGGCTATGAAAGAACAAATTGCTGCCTTTAAAACTGGCTCCAATATATTTTATTTTTAGGTTAGATTTAATATGAAGTGTCTATTCGACCTGCGCAAGCGTATTTTTTGGGCAATTACATTACTTTTAAATGCAAATTCATTTATTTCAATATAATATTGTAATAAGATGGATAAAAAGAATATTTAATAATACACTTTGACAGTTTGAATTAAATATAAGTATGTAAGCCAATTTAAAAGGCGTTGGTTTGCACTTCCACAGCCATACTAGATGAGATTAATTTTTGATCATACTATATTAATAAAGTTTCCATTTACGTTAGAATTTGCAATTCGCGAAATAATCATAACAAATTTCGATTACCATTCGAAATAAATCTGGCAAGTAGGCAAATAAACATTTTGATAAAATTTTAATAAAAGTGGAAAAGCAATACAACAGATATTACTTTTACAAGAATAGCTATGCAGCAAACATACCTATCAGTAGATTTAAAAGCAGTAGCAACTACGTCATTACTAGTTTAAGCCAATTCATAACCTTATATATATCAACAAACACAAAATAATTGTCAACGTCGCAACTGTCCAGGTCTCCAAGAGCAGTGGACATAACACCCATAAGGATCCACCTTAGGTTTTTCTGCATCACAAACCCAGCTCCACTGTCACCACTGCAAGGCCCTGCACCCTTGAGTCCTGCACAGAATGATGTGGATGAGGTAATGTTCAAGAAGCTTGGGTACAATTTCATGCACTCCAGTAGAGGAATGATGGAGAGATCTACCTTCTTTGCGTCGATGTTTCTCCTCTTCCCGTCGGTCCACCATCCCACTACTGTTCCCTGCATTCCGGCCATCTGATCCACATGTTCCTTCCCGTGCCACAAGCAAACGGGCTTGATACCAGCGTCGAACTCTATCTGCTCTCTCAGGGTGAGGATGGCTATACCAGACTCGTTCACATTCCCCTCGTAATGGAAATGCACGATTATATTCTGCAGTTCCCGCTGTTCTGCCCCAATGACGCAGCTGTGCACCTCTTTCTTTCCAAAGACCAGCAGGTAGTTCCTAATTTTTTTGTTGCGGTTCACACAATGGCCAGCTGCAACAGAAAAAATAATTTTGATTAAGAGGTTCAGATAGCTTAACTCTTGAACTGAAGTGGTGACAAAAGTAGATCTTTATCGGCGTATAGTGGCGACAGGAAGACGTTCTTTAAGCTTCACGGACCGTCCCTATGTCAAACCTTTAGATTGCTAGAGTTGGGACAGTAGCATGGGCATATGATTTTAGAACTAATATAATTGGCAGCTCATGTTTCCGAGAGTGGGGTCGCCCTAGAGCCATTACTAGGATTCTGATTCCAACGTCGTCATTTCTAAATAACTAAGCGGCCTAGTGGTAAGAGTGGCAGACTAGTAATCACAGCGGTCAGCGGTCCCGGGTTCAAACCCCGAGGGAGGCACAACTTTAGGTAGAAAAACGTACAATATCAGTTCTTCTCAGGACTAAACCAGGAACACCTGAAGACGGGAGTAGATCAAAACTCCCGAAACGTTGTGTGATATACTCCCTAGACAGTGAAAAAAGTCCGATAAAAACAGCATTTTAACACTTGCTTATGTAAATTAAAACAATTATCAAATTGAAAAAAACTACCGGGGAGGGATTCGATCAACATCATCTGCGGATACAATCGTCCATAGTTAGATAAATTTAACTGCGCTATGAAGGCTCACTGATGTGTGCGACGTGCTGGTGTATTTAAGAAAAGGGTGTTATTGTGGAAACTTTTTGAATTTTTTGCAACCTTATCTTGTATTTGTTGTTTTCTATTGTCGTTAAGTGTAAGGCTTGATCTATGTGCAAATTACTACTTTAATCTATTTCATACTTAACGCAAATATAAACAAAATTTTATTTTTTTAAGCTGCTCACCCTGTATATATTTGTATGAAATTGTACCGGTTTCACTCCAGGCATATATATATAATATGTATACAAAATATCGTCTTATTCCGACAACTATTTTTTTAGGTATACTGCCAACAGACAGACAGACAGACGGAATTGAGAAAACCGGTTTTTCGTCATCTAGGCACTCTGAAAAGTGAAGATCTCAAGAAATATCGGAAGGTGATTTTTTTGCGATTACAATACTTCCTTCGTCTTTTAGACGAGGGAAATAAAAATGCAGTCTTGTAAGGAAGCTTACTAAATTTAATAAACAGAAAATTGGAATGATAACTGAGAGCATTTCAATAAAAATTAATTAAATAAAATTAGCATAACGCTTGTATTAATGGAACACTACTAAATTAAATGTCAGCTTCTTGTTAGACGTAGATAACCTAACTTAGGTCTGTAAACAAATTAAAAGTTGGGAGACGTTACAAAACTACAGTTTATACACATTTACAAGAGGTGCTGAAAATGCCTTCCTTCTTCTTGCAAGCACAGCCTCACGTCGTTCATGTTTTCGAAGACACTTTGCAACAATTCTGGTGTTATTACATTACATGCCTCGGTGATTTTTTTTTTTTTAGTTCTAAAATCGTATGAACAGGTGTTTTAAATACTCAATTTTTTAGAAGTGGAAATAAAAAGGGGTGAGATGGCAAGATCTGGGTCCCAAAGATGTTTTGAAATTAATCGGTCATCAAAGAACTGCTATACATACTCTAACTTGGTTCCAGCTACATGAGTTGTTATGTTACCTGGTTGGAAGTATTCTTGTCGAATTTCATCGCCATGGAGCTGATTCAGAAATTCTTCAAGAATGTTATTTTGATATCTTTTGGCATTTATTGTATCTTTAAATAATATTGGTCAGATAATCCTCCAGCGAGAGCACGCCAACCAAACGCCTATTTTAGGGCAAGCAAAGAAGCTTCACTGAAGAAATGTGGATTATCAGCGCTCCATAAGCGCATTACTTGTGAATTAATGTAGCCATTTATGTAAAACCACGACAAGTCAGAAAAAAAGGTTAAACCCAAAACATCATTATTTAAATGTTGCAAAAACCAGTTACAGTATAAAATTCTCTTATTGTAATCTGTAAGTAAGAGCTCTTGATACATTTATAGTCTGTATGGATCCATATTTAATTTTTTTTTAGAATTGTACGGCATGTAGCATAACTCAATTTCACTTCTTGATCAAGCCTTCGGATTGATGTGGATGGTTCGTTTTGCATTCGATTTTGGACATCCGCAATTTGTTTCGCAGTTCTCACATGTGGTCTACCAGTTCTTGCTCTCCTGCACTACCAGTTTCCCTGAAAGCAGCTACAGTACGTCGTACTTGATCAAAAAAGTCCGTTGCTGTTAGTTCAACGTTAGGAAAACTTTCTCTAAATTTATTTAAACAAGCCTGTGCAGAGTACTGCCAGTTGCCATTGTCCAACCATTATCCATTTCAAAAATAGGCATCTTTTATAAATATTTTATGTTCTGGTAACATTTTTTTAAAATAAATTTCAGAAATTTTTGACAAAAAAAATATTACATAATAGTAACCAATGTCAAATGACAGCTTCTAATCTTCTGGTGTTATAATACACATGACTTAAAAATTCCAAAAGGTATCTTTGATGAGTGCGCAAGAGTAGCTCAATGTAGAGCATAGGACTGCGGTGCGGTAGTCTGGAGTTCAAATCCCAGATCGATGCCTGGCGGTCGGCCTACCCAGTCGATCTAAATAATTGGGTACCTGCGTTCGAAAGAACAAAGGGTAATAATGCGGTTGTCTAATGCGTGATGCTCACCACATCACCACGTGTCATGAATTTGACACGCGACAGCCGGGTATGAGAGCGAGGATACAGAAGCTCTGACCTTCCGCCTTGCAGGCCAATCTCCTTCATGGGGTGTTAGTAATTCACCATTATCTTTGATGGAGTTGATTTTTGTTCATACTACATGTTATCGGATGTAGTTGTAAACAGTTTAAGCTTCGGTTTAGTGTTTTCGGTATTACACCTGTAGCAGATAGTACTGTCGGCAATGTTATAATTTTATGAAATTTCCATATTCTGTTCATTTCTATAGCTAAATCAACGTATTTGTTTATTTTTTCTGTGTATGTTGTTTGTAAGTTATTTGTGTTAGGTGTTGCTGTATCAATTATATACCCTATTCTTCCTTGCTTACTAACAAGTGTAATATCTGTTCTATTAATGATGAACCGTTTTACCTGTTTATGTACGGTGTCAATATATTTTAAAGTTGTTGTTTTGTAGCAGTGTGTCCGGATTGTACCTATAATACGGTACAGCAAATTATATCAAGTCTAGCCTCTTGGTCTTTTGATATATAATTTTTGCAACTTGGATTACCAAGTTACCGATGCAGAACTACCTGTTATATGTTGTATAGTCTCTTGTATTACTTGTCATTTTCGGCATAAATCATCTGTTAATGAATTATCTCGTATAATTTAGAGCTTGTAGTTTTTTTGTGTGGATCACTTGGTTTTGGATCTCAATGATAAACCCTTCTGTTTCTGAATACAGCCCAGAGAACGGAAACAAAGCGTTCGACGCTTCTTTATCAACATAAGGTTAACTGATCTCATTGGGGTATCTACCATGGATGGCTCTTTTTCTTTCCAAGCTGTAATTTTTTCTGCTTATGTGCCATTCTGGGTTACGAATTCGGCAGTGTGTAGTTTCAAAGGGGTATATTTATCAACCAGGGTAACTTTTCGATGAAGGTGAGATTCTAATTTATAGAAGTATTTTCGAAATCCCTAAATGATGCTGTAATGTAGCTTACTTATGTCTATAAGACCTCTTCCCTCATCTCTACGTTGTTTAGTTAGACATTCAATTGCCGGCTGTGGGTGATGTGCTTTGCATCGAGGTAATATAGTTCGGCGTTTTCTTTCGATAGTTTGAGGTTCAGCTTTAGCCGAATGTATTATACTGAAAGAATGCATATGCACTGGTGTGGCATATGTGTTTATTGCAGTGATCATGTTTTTACTGTTAAGTTATGGTTTCATAGTCCAGTCCACGAAGAGCAAAAATGCCAAATAAGGGAAATAATTTGAGTAGTCGCAAATTCTTGTACAGTGGTAAAGGGGAGTGCCATGAACAACATACTAAAAATCCTGACCGATAGAAGGGGAGCGTTTAAAGGGGATTTTTCACGTTTTTTTAAAATAGTTTGAAAACCGCGGCTTCTAGCGAAAAAGTGTCCATGCACCAAATTAAACTATATGAAATTTCCTACAAAAAACGTTCTATTCATTTTAGGAAGAATAGTTTGCGAGATACAGGATATGGACAAATCGTGGATTATTAAAAATAGTGTTTTAGTGGTATAAAATTAATGTTTAATGTTAAATAAGGTGGGTTCAGATAGAATATTAAATGTCTGTATATAGAGATGCGTGAGGGAAGGTAGGTGGCCGGTTGTAATGAGGTTAAGCACCTCCCTCCTTTGTGCGCCCCTTCTGCCATTATACCATCCAACGTCTCAGAAGAAGAAAGGAAGGAGATTATCAGCATTTTAAGCAATATGGAAGATCTTACTGTACAAAAGATTGCGGGGGATGCTTGGTTGGCATCAATTTAAAAAAAAAATCAAGAATGAGCTGGCTCGTGTCAAAGAGTTCCTACCGCTGATTTGTGCGTGCAGTATTTTAACATGGTTCCATTGATGAAGTAGTTCATAGATTTTAAGCGCCGTGGTGACTGGAATGGCCACTTTGACTGTGTTCAGAACATAATACCATTCTTCCATGCAAGCGGTCATTTTCGATATGCAAAATGTGCCCATCTTTACGTACAATACATGCTAGCATTAAAAACTAGCCACCCACTTGTGTTCTTGGATTTTGCAGATAGGGTTATTTCATCATAAATCGAACTGCTTTACGTTGGGCAGAGGTTTGGTCGGACATGACCATAGAGCAGGCTCTAATGCGCTTCATGAAAAGCTCAGGTGGTCTGACGCGAAGAAGAAGAATAACTGATTCTCTTCTAGCGAAGTGGATTGGTGGGTCCTGTGGAGCAACCGTCATCTGATCATCATTAGAGTAGTTTGCTGGAGTTAATTTTTCAAGTGGAGAGCAGCATATTGATTTCAGGGTATCACGGCAAAGTAGGGATGGACAAGACCGGACAAAGATTTATGAATGGTTCAATCCTCCTTTTCCGAAAATGAATTCATTTATGTCTCTGTTGTATGGGATAATCGGAAACTCAAAAATAAATAGTCACCGAGCATAGTAATTGGTATCGGAACAATGCAAAGTTTTCTTAGTTGCCATTTTGCTGACATGAAACAGTCGAAGAAGAGTGTGGTGTTGTCTTTGGCTAGTATGAGCAATGCTGTAAAAGTCAACGGTGAAACAGTGACTGTAGACGCTCTGACAATTTTTCAAAGAACTGTCATTGCAAATTGAAGAATGAAGATGTTGCACACCTTATGGAATTTGAATTATCGCCATTATCGTTGGCTCTATTTAATGAAGGAGGAATAAGGCAAGAAAAGAAGCCTTCTCTCTACGATGCTTTTCCAGAAGATAATTATGCAACTCATGATCTAAGAACGAGCACCAATGTAGTAGATGGAAGTTTCCTACTTCATTTCGTGAAATGGAATGTGGATATCAAGATTTCTGTACTTTGCCATCAATACATAGCCTATGTACTTAAACATTACTGTCCCAACTGCACTGTGATTTTCGATTGATATGGTGACATCAACAGTACAAAACGTGCAGAGCAGAGGAGAAAGGTCCTCACAAAAACTTCAGTTGACATTAATTTTAATAAAACCATGAATGACACTGTTCAACAGAGGTATTTTTCCGCAAACGAAATGAACAAAACCAGGCTTATACAACTCCTCAGTGACAGAATGACAGCAAGGGGAATAGAAACAGTAGTTGCTACAGGAGACGCTGACGGCACTATAGTGAGATGTGCGTCAGAGCCAGTAGAAACCTACCCTATACCCCACTGTTACAATAATAGGAGAAGATGTCGACTTGATTGTTTTACTGATTACTTTTGTACGACCAGGAAGTAACGTATACTTTATGAAGCCTGACAGGGGAAAGGTGGAATCAAAATTGTTTTCAACAAACAAACTCCAACAACTTCCTTTTGCTGACACCATCCTCCTTCTCTATGGCTTTAGCGATTGTGACACCACCTCCGCCATTCACAACAAAAGCAAAGGAATAATGGTTAATCTGTTCAGTAAGGGCAAATAAAGACAATATCCGATATCTTCACTAACCCCTCGACACCAGCAGACAAAGTGACACAGGCTGGTGAAAATATGTTTTTAGAAATGTACCAAGCGACTGCAGATCAGCAAAATCTGAATAAACTTCGGTATGCTGCATTCCTAAACGCACCAAAGAAGCCAAAACCAGACCTCGCCTCACTGCCACCAACCACAGGAGCTGCGCACCAACGCTCTTTGAGAGTTTAGTTACAGGTATATTAATTTTATTAACTTACTGTTTGTATATAATACTTTTTACAACATTAGTTCTTGTTACCTACAGCGGTTTGGTTACTTACTTACAGATACAACGATCGCTCAACAACCCCCTAGCCCCGACCGAGTGGGGATGGAACCGAGGGGAGGATGGATCGCTCACCCCTGTAACAACCAAAACTCAGTAGCACCTGAAGCGATACTGAACTACATCTTTTGCCGATGCACTATGCTCTATGGTGTGGGACACGTGCCATGGTAGTTGTACAAATGGTGTACCGTTAATCTATCTGCAAGACGATGCTGACGATGATGATTCAATTGTTGATTTTTGAAATACGCACACTCAAGGTAAGATGCTTGTTTTTAATAAATAATGTAGTTTTTTTTAGTTCTAAGTTCATTTAAAATTAAACATTAATTTTATACCATTTAAACGCTATTTTTAATAATCCACGATTTTTCCATCCGCTGCATCTCGCAAACTATTCTTCCTATAGAAGAAATGAATAAAACCTTTTTTGCAAGAAATTTTGTATAGTTAAAGTTTGTACATAAACACTTTTTCACTAGAAGCCATGGTTTTGGAGTTATTCAAGAAAAACTTAAAAAAATTACCGTTAAACGTTAAACTGTAGTCAATTGTTTTCCATAGGATTAACAATTGATGATTTTGAACACTCATTTGATAGAAAGTGAAATAGGTATGTTTATTGCCTGGGTTCCTAAGAGAACTCGACCAGTTATTGGCATTTCCACCAACCTACCGCCTTGTTCCTGCTTCACGAATTTCTATTGTGTGATGTTTTATACTATTGTCCTTGTGTGTGTCCCATATTATATAATTCATTCATTATCTTTAGCCTATTTTCCTGCAATTCTTACCATATGCATTTCAAATTAAGTATATTAACTTAATGCTTGATGTGCGCTTGAAACATTTTGATAGAGTATTTGGAAAAATTTAAAACCCCCTAAACAGTTAGTAAACGATGTAACTACGCAGGCCCAACATAGATCACACGTATTAAATCTTAGTGTTAACCTAAAAGAGGCAATTGATGTTCACCATACTGGTCAATTTTACCTGAGGTGTCAAGAGCCTTGCAGCAACTGACTGTGTGAAACTATTATATACTAGACGATGCTTTTAATTTACTTACGTACATACATACATACCTGTAATAACATGTCGATTAGACACAAGACTGCCTGTACACTTATAATTGTAATCTAGGTCCTGCCTGTACAGTATAGCCACCAACCAAGAAAATTGACCGTCTACAAAATCATCTTCATCGACCACCAATTCCTGCGCGTTTACCACAGACAGTCCACATTCTTCGCCCGACAGGCTAAAATCTACAGCCGCGGTGGCAGCTACTGAAGGACGCCGAGTAAGCCAGTCAAGCACTTGCGACGATTTTGTGGAATACGTCGAAGACTCCGAAGACAACGGTGTAGACGTGGTGGGAGATGTTGAAGGTTGCTGCCAAAGAGTGGAAGATAATGATGTAGACAGTTCCCTTTGAAGTCCTTTATTTGGTAATGGTGCGGCCGTTGTGGTAGTAGTTGAAGTTTTCTGCCAAGATTCCCAAGTCAATGATGCAGATGTTGCAGAAGCCATTGAAGGTAGCTGCAAATGCTCCGAAAGTAAGGTAATCGAATTTATAGTTGGTGGCTGCAGAGTAAATGTAATGATGCCCAGATGCAATTTCTGTTCGTGGGTTCTGTTGTGGTATGTTGCGAACAATATTGTGTTGATCCCACTAGAGCTCACTGCAATAAATAGAGTATAATGTATGGTGTTCTAGCTAAAGCAGTAATCATACATTCTTCTGCAAGACCGGCGCAGTACACGTTGCTGTTGAGTTCCATTCTGGTGAGCCCCGGTATCACGCCTTGGGTGGGAAATAATATTTTATAAAGTAAAGGACGTCCCGCTACCATATCGTCTGTGATTGACTCCATTTCAACTTTAATGTTCTGGAAAATAGTGTGATGTTATTTTATAATGACATATCAGTTAAACATGAAAAATAGACGTTCATCCAGGCTTAAAACAACTCAACTTGAACACCATACAGAAAATTTAGATCTTAGTTTATATTTCTATAGAAAATTATTCCTTTTGTTACAGTGAGAGCTTGAATTGGTAGTCGTAACTAGTTATTTTTGTATCTAGAATTATTACGACAAATTTATGATTTACGCAAACGTTTGTCTCCATTGTTATTTTCAGAACATTTATTGTCCGTGCATATATGAAAGTTTTCAGATGTCGTTTGGTATCATTGCAAAATTTGAGTTTGTATTACTACTATCCCAAGCTCTGTCAGTGTTTAGCTAAAGATCATTTCCGCCAAATTTATTAATTGCTTTTTTCTAGTAACGCTCATTTCATTTATGCGTTATTTTGGTATTCCGCTCCTTGATGCAGCCGCATTTCTAATTTTATTTACCGCACGCTCCTTTCGGGCCATGCGAAGAGTAGGAATATTGTTTTTTTTCCGAAGAGCACTCGATCTCCAATAAGGGCTCGAAAATTTTCAAGTGTGTGATCGCAAGATAGTGCCCCTTTAACACCCCGTAGGTACATGCATTGAACTTCAGTTTGCTGTTTAGCTTAGTGGTAATGAGCTTTTGCCCAAGAAATAACAGTTCTACGAAGGCAATCGATTAAAAACTGTACGCGATAACAATTCGTGTTTTTGTACAACGCTTGATGCGCTGGTAACTCATTTTTTCTTGTTGCTGAATTTTTGTATGTATTTTATGGCGAATTTTCGCGAGAGTGCTCGAAGCGCTCGGCATGACACTTGCGATCAACGAAAGCTTCAAATAAAGAAAAACGTTTCGGACATTTAAATTGCCTCCGAATTTAAATTTTTAATAATTCTTATTACTTGTGTGTGTTGACTTGCGGGATTCAATTGTGTTGTTAATAATTATTATTCAGTCTGGTCCTAGTTTAATCTCCAGCTCTTTTATGCTGGATATTTGTTACCTTGTTGTTCATCATTAAAAGTCAATTTAACTCTTACCGCTTTATATTTTATTTGTGTATCCATGCCACGACCCCACATAAACCAGGCTTGTTTGTTTTCATTTAGGTTGAAGTGCAAGGCTTTGATTGGTAGCTAGATTTGTTTTTATGTTGTGTTTAACGACAAGCGCTCAAAATTGGTTAATTATAAAGTTTATTTTTAACTTTAAGGATCGCTGCCTAGTCCTTACTCACCCCATATTTTCTGCCAAGAATCGGAGTCAGCTAGGGCTGTGCTCAGACATTGTTAAGAGTGGTACATTTTCTCTTATTGTATTCCTCATAGTGTATTTAATAGTCGTAACCTATATGTTAATATGATTTTTCACTGTTAAGACCGACCTGTTTTTTCAAAAACTGAAAATATTCTTAAAATTCTCTTCAGACCAAGCACGACCCAAACACAATCTTAAAATAAAATTCAAAGATTTTTAGTCCATTTCACCTCTTGTAACATCAATCCTGAGACACACTATATTTTGTATTTCCAGAATCTACAACTCAATTACATACAGCAGTGTTGCAAAGCTTGTTTAGTTATTACACAACAGTAAATTGCAAAGCTAGTGTTACAATGTTCATTATTCTAATAAGACTATAATATAAATATTACAAGTAGACATCGTAGTATTTCGTACTAAGAGTTAATATACTTTTATTTAGAAAAGAACAATTTTTTATACTCGAATAATTTGAAATGCAAAGTTGATATCGCTAACAAGTATAAAATGAATATTTAAAAGATTTGAAAATTATTAGTTTCTTCAAAAAATAAACAATTTTCTTGACAAATGAAAATGAGAAGGGTAGTAATCACAGCGATCAGCGGTCCCGGGTTCAAACCCCCAGGGAAGGCATAAATTTACGTTGAAAAACGTACAATATCAGTTTTTTTTCTGACTAATTAGGAACACCTGAAGACGGGAGTAGATCAAAACTCCCGAAACGTTGTGTGATTTACACCCTAGCCAGTGGAAAAGTCCGAAAAACATATCATAATAGAACACTGCCAAAAAAATTACATTTAGAGAACAAGAGTAGTTTATTATACAAGTAAAGAAAAGTTGTTCATTATCTGTGAGTGATGTGTTTCTAAAATGAGTGCGTAGCAGATAATGCCAACTGTTCTTTAGGTGTATAATACAATGTCTCTTATAGGTACATTCAGGAATTTAAAAAAAATTAGAAAACTTGTTGTTTTTCTTGGAAGTGGCATCTTCAATTGCAAGGACTGCACTCGGAACGATTATTTTGTTACATCCGCGCTGCCGAAGCACGATGTTGCGTAGGAAGCCTCAACGGTCGCCATCTTGCAAACCGATGCTCGCCGATAGTGCCCCCACCAGCCACCTCGCTGACGCTCGGAGCTCGGCCAATCAGGAGCCAGAACGCTCCCACCCGCCAGCTTCGTCAGCGATTGGGACTCCGACCAACCAGGAGTGCGAGCACAGGCCCCCACTTCTCCCACCACTACGCGTCGTCTGCCGTTTTTGGCTTTATAAGGAGAAACGAGAGGTTGAGAAGGTACTTGCTCTTGGAGGGTTAGAAGGATTGATCCCTCCGAGACTAGTCAGGCTTGTTCTTAGAGGGTTAGATGGATAGATCCCTCTAAGACAAGTCAGGGGTTTGAGACATCGCCCCCAGCTCGCCCAGCACCGGAGTTCCCTCTGCTGGTATCTGCGACCACGACGCGCCCGCGGCCGTGCGCATCCGACTGGCAGGCGTTGCTCTCAACCGGGACCACGGCGAAGACCTCCTTAGTTAAGTTAGCAAGTAAGTTATTTTAAGTTCTAGAGTAAGTTGTAATTATTTGTATTTCTTTATTTGTATATTTATTCTTGTGTGTGCTATTTTTCTGTATACTTATGTGTGATGTATATGTAATAAACTTAGTAACCACACACCTTGTGACTTCTTCGTTAAACTGTGCACCAGTGCGGAGTGAAATTAAGCCACTCCCACTCCCCAGGGTAACAATTTGTCCAAGGGAACACAGAACTGAATGTCTGCTGTAATTAATAATTTCTTGTAGGTTCTATTTTGTGGTATATAACTTATTTTTGCAAATACAATTCGATATTGTTCTTAAGCTTTGTAGTATATTAATTTTTTCACCAATAAGATAAAACTGACCATTATTATATCGAGTAAGATAAAAAAATACTAAATAAGATAAAAAAATCACCAACCGACCATTATTATATCGAGTAAGATTAAAAAAACTAAATCAAATAATAGTACCATAGTAATCATTTCTAGAATAACGTTGTACTACTTGTACTCGTATGTAAGAAAGAAGTAACAACATTATTAATACATATAAAAGAATAGTATATTTTACATCAAGGTAGCGAAGCGCAGTATTATAACCTGAGCGTATATTAGATACTGAGCGCGCGCAGCGCGAAATATCTAAAGCGCGAAGGTTATAAGACGATTCGCTACCGTGGTGTATATACTATTTTTTGCACTACCAAAGGGCTTAATACCTAAATTCCCAACAAATTTCGAAAATATTTTAACTGTCAACCTGACAATACAGCTCTTTAAAACGTAACTTAGCAATTTATTAGTTACCACGGTGAAAATTGTTTATTTTACTTTCTCTCCCGTGGTGGAGAAAATCAACTTTACGACCTAAAGATAGGCCAATAACGGTGCGTTCTGACACTAGTAGTGCAAAAAAATATCATTCCTAATTTACTATACAGTGCTTTCGTAAAGTAGTGGATAAATTCGTTAATAACTTAAGGAGTAACTTTTGGAAAAAGCCGCTCGGACCCTCGATATTTATTTTTATTGCGCATATTTTTAAATAAAATGTTTTTTATTAGGGAATATGAAAGAACGCATTTTTGTACTTACGTTAGTTGATTTTTGAGTATAGGTCCCATGACCAAGTTTAAGAAAAACAATTTTGATTTTGCAAAATAGTAAATTTATTTTTAGGAAGTATGATTTAACGTTTTTATAAATGACAGAAATCACTAAAAAAAAATCGTTCGTTTTGGCTACTGTCAGATAGACAACGGTGCACAATTTAAACATTTAATTTAGTTGTTTTGAATTGCAATAAAATTTAGTTTTTTGCAATTTTATTTTTTAAATTTTTGGTCATGTGACCTATACTCAAAAATCAGCTTAGCATAAGAAAAAAATACGTTATTTTAGATCCCGCAATAAAAAATGGAGGTTGCCATTAAAAAAATATCGACGACGTCATGTTTCCTACGCGGGCCTTATTGTATATATAGATTTTATTTGAAATAATGCCCAAAAAAAAAATAAAAGCGACGGGTTCCTGCGTTTTTTTCCAAAGTTATTCCTTGAATTTTTACGGAATTTATCCAGTACTTTACGTAAGCACTGTATATCTCAGACTTCCCATCTGTGTTAGCTTTAGTAAATCACGTTTTTACGATGATGACTCGCAGATCTATTTTCTTTAATATTCAGGATATTGTTACTGCTAAAAGACGTATAAATGAAGATCTGTAAAGGCTAGCTGCTATTGCACGTCAACACTTAAGCTTGGCGGCGAGAAATAGGCGATAATATTTTTTGACAAAAATATTCAAATCAAGATTGTAAGAAGTCAAATAATTTTCAAAATAAATAATAACGTAATACCTGTTGTTGACAGTGTTAAAAATCTAGATGTGATTTGCGACTTGATATTACGTTTCAAAACACACAAATCAAAATGTATGCAAACGGCATATTGTAATTTAAAGTAAATTTTTGTAAATCGTCACCTTTTTAATGCAAAAGACAAAATCATTTTATGTAATTGTTTAATTTTATCTCAGGTCGATTATGGCGATGTAGTGTATAGACCGTCTTGATGCGAAGAACAAGGACAAGCTACAAAAACTACAAAATGCGTGCCTATGTCGTATTTTTGATATAAGAAAAGTAATAAAATTTCCTATCAGTTGATAGCTATTTATGCAACAAGTGCTAAAAGTTGATGTTTATGCAAGAGAAGAAAACTATGAAACGAAGCCGAAGGCTGAGTTTCATAACATGTCGAGTACAATAACACTTTTAGCACGAGTTTGCATACAATGTTTTTCTACGACCTTAAATTTTCTGTTATTAATCCATAAATGTCGATTTAACAAAGGTTTGCATTTATGACAGTTATAATTTATGTAATAATAAAGAGATGGCCTGGACGCGCAGGTGAATGTTTGTGGAGCCAGTACTGTCAAAGTCAGTTATCAAAAGTAGTTATAATAGTACACATCTGACTTTATTCATTACATAACGCTTTAATTATTTAAAAAAAACACTTTACCTCAAACGCAAGAAGTAACTAGAATAACTTTACAACCTCACTTCCAGTTCGAAATTGTAATTTTATAACCTCACTTCACTTTATAACACATGGGCTAAAAGTAAACAGCTGATCTCATGTTAAACACGCTAAATTATAAAACGTCACTTTTAGTGGAAAAAGCTAGCTCTAAAAGGCCTACTTTTAGTGGTGGTCGTAGAAAAAAGGCGTTAAATGGTTAAACACGGAAATCGTATTTTGTATAAAACTTTACCATACTTGTATCGTGTGTTTCAAAAAAAGCTCATTCGCGGCATGCCATGGTCAAATTGAAGTTTGTCATAACTTGATACATCTATTTAAGCAAACCAACTACTCAGAGAGAACTAAATTACATCTTGATCGTAAACTATTTTCCTAAAAATATACAAAACACGTAATAATAGCTATTTGTATAACAAGTGCTCAAAAGTGAATGTTTATGCACGAGTTTACACACAATATTTTTTCTATGGCTTTAAATTTACTGTTTTTAATCCGTAAATGTCGATTTAACAAAGGTTTGCATTTTTGACACTTATAATTTATGTCATAGTAAAGTGATCGATTTGATGGCGCAGGTGACTGTTTCTGCAGTCGGTAGCTGTAAAAGTTAGTTGTCAAAGGTAATTATAATAGTACACATCTTACTTTATTTATGACATATGCTTTAATTATTTAAAAAACACTTTACCTCTAACGAAAGAAGCAACTAGAATAACTTTATTACCTCACTTCACGTTCAAAATTCTAAATTCCACACCAGCTCATTTTTAGTGAAACAAGCTAGTGCTGAAAGGCCTACTTTTAGTAGTGGTCTTAGAAACAATTTTTATTCACTGTTATTATGATTAATACACTCGTTGTTGTTGTGTAAAGAAATCTTATTTTCGTTTTTGCTTGATACAAGTACACTTCATGCAGTGTAAACTTTCATAGACAAAATGCAATCTGACATTCACCTACAGACATAAGTGAAGACATGACTAGATTCTCTATCTTTCTTTCCAAGGCCTACCCTAAATGAGTAAGATTGTTTGTTATTAAATAATATTTTTTAAACAGTTGTTTAAACTGTATTTTGAAAGCGAAGCCGTTTAGATCCCATTAACGTCCAGTGAACGAAATTGCTGTTAAAGATTTTTTCGATTTCCTCAAAATAGGTTTATTCTATAAAAAAAATTGAAGATACATCTTTTGTATAGTTTCAATGGATGATGCTAAAAAGCAGTGGCGTAGTAGATTTTTCTAAAATAAGGTAACCGAGGTGGCCCCGATGTACGCCACGTGTGCAAATAAATTAAATTTATTTTGTCCAAACAATGCCACTTTATGAAATACTTACCTACACCAAGTTTCATTAAAATACCTCTAGCAATTTCCAAATTTTTGAAAAAAAAAATTTTAACCTTAACATCCTTTATTTTGAAATCGAAGCCATAACATTAACTGGAGCTGCTTATTGTGCTTTAGTACATAGGAATGAGTTATGCTCATCTTGGTCATGTTTTGACAGTTAGTGTCACTTGTATGTAAACATTTAATATTTTACATTCCTTATGAAATGCGATAAAATAGTATACTCAACACGTTAACAAATTGGTTTTTCTCAACTTGTAGAGTAATATACTAATCTACAACTGCCTAAAATTGAGAAAAGTGCATGAAGAGAAATATCAGATATGTTATTTTCAAAAATATTTTAGTAGCCAAATGTCATTATGTCATTCATTTGACACTATTCAGTTAGGTAATGAATCCATTACATAGCTGAGTGGTGTAATGAGCTTCATTATCTAACGGAAATAGTGTCAAATGAGTTACGTAATGAGTTACTTATCTCACTGGAGTAGATAAAATAAATTACCTATTATGTATATTTGTTTGATGAACTTTAACTGAATTTGAATATGAACGCGTAACACAGTGTAATGCTGGATTTAGAAAACCATCCAAGCAACTGCAGTTGTTGCTACTACTAAAAGAGATAACTTTGCTGCACCAGCAATTTATTCACCACCACGATATAGAATTCCTACGGACGACTATATTAGCCTTTTATAGACTTTTAAAAGGGTCTTCATTAAGGTGGCGATAATAGCACAAAAAATACAAGCTCACCGTAGCTATATCTCTTCAGCTTCAAATTGAGACTAATCATTTTAAACACATTCAAATTAGAACCAAAGATTTTGAAATGGATTAAAAACATTCAAATTTAAAATAAACACATTAAAACTGGAATAAAGCCATTTGGAATCGATTCTTTTGGAAGGTTGGCCATTTTTAAGACGAAAGATAATAACATTTTGAAGACAGATGGCGGTCCTATCCACTCTGGCCTTTACACTCTGTTCAAGTTGCCACCTGATTGGACGCATAAAACACGAGTCAGAAAGTATAAATAGCGTTAGAATGTGGGGAGTGGTAACTTTTGCTGGTGATTTGGTGAAGAGCATATCTTCGTCCAAATTTGTCGGGTTAGTCTCTCTATTCAAGGCTACTCAAGATGACAGCTTAGCTGTCCAAGTAGAGGTTTAGCGGTTGTTAAAAGTACTTTTGTGCTTAAGGGTTTGTAAAGAATTATATCGGATGCAAACCACAGGCTACATCAGCGTTTTATCTCAGTTTGGATATGTTTATTTTCAACTTGATGTGTTTAACACATTCCAAATTGTACCAAATTAAACGTGTTCATTCGCAATTTTAAAATAATTAGTCTAAATTTAATGTTGGAAAAGTATAGAGGAAGACATCTACACGAGGCAGCTACTGCACTTGAATGTGAATATCATACAGTTATCGCTGGCTTGTCCTCCATGTGGCCAATGTTAGATTTTATCTTCCATTCGCTGGCATTATTGGAAATCCTAATGTTTTGCGAATTTTTCAGATGTGATTAGTATATACACGAACGGGCAATACCTTGTAGTCATGGTAACGTTTTACAAAGACTAGGTCCACTAATAATTTTACCGTCGGTTACCTTAGTTGGTTTAATGTTCTGCTTTGATTGTGAACTTCCTGGCCGTAGAGGCATGCTATATCATGTTTGAGGCTTTCGCGGTTGCTCGAATTGTCAATATTAGAATACATTTTCGGTTTAAACAACGTCGTCTTTGTAGATAAAGACCCAGTATTTTGGTTCAATGGACCTAACCCCGTGTGAACTCAAGCAAGGGTTTGTGTGATGGATATTGTCCTTTGTGGCTAGTGAACTCTTACAAGCTACCCGTGATTTGCTCCGTGCTGTCAGAATACCTTGTGAACAAATATACTTAGGCGTGTTATGCTTTTTTGCTGTTTGAGCTCCCATATACACTAACATTTTGCAAGACAAGTTGCGCTAAAAGTTCAATAGACTTTGAGCCAGCGGCACGTGATCGGCTGACGAGCGGTGGCTGTAATGCCTTAAACCGCGAATGACAGTAGTCCAAGTTTTACTATTAAGCCTAACATCGTCTTTCCTGTTTACATTACTTGGACGGATTTCTATGGCTTTACGTATCATTCATGGGAAGTAGTGAGGTATTCTGGCCAGTTGAAATTTGTAGGTGTGCTCATTTGTAAATGTATGCTCAGATATGGCTGATGTTGTAATGCGTTTGTGTTTGCAATCGCCTTTATGATCTTGAAGTCTTACATTAATGAAACGTCCAATGCAAGCCGAACTTCAAGAGCAAGAAATGTGATATAGGTACGCCAGCTGTTTTGAAACTGTCTTTTACTGACCTGAAACCGTTACTCAAAGTTACATTAGTCGCAAACACAGTTTTGATGCTGTATCGTTATAGAACACGTCTTACCTTATTAGTTGAGCCTTGACCAAATCATGGGTAGCTTGTAAGGTTTCATGAAGCACCAAAGAACATAACCGTTGCACAAACCCTGCCTGAGTTCACAATGTGTTAGGTACATTAATCCGAAAATGAGGAATGTTTATTTACAAAGACGACGCGGTATAAACCGCTGCGCCTGAACCACCAATATTTATGCTGTTCTTTACGTCGAAATATACATACGTACTGATTTTTCATGTTTTAACGATAACAACTCTCTCTTCGTTCGAGTAATCGTTCATTTTATAATGTAGAAAGTACTTAACTAACTCTGAACGTCATCAGATAACAAATCAGTTTGAGTATAGCCAGCGTACATAAATCAAACAAGTAGAGACACTCACTGTCGGTTCCTTTGATGTCAAAATACCGATTTAGATGACCTTGAACGGCTCTTGGGGGGGTACTTTCCGATAGCACTAACAGATGGCGCCACTACTTTGTCACATATGATTGGTAGCAGAGCTAGTAACTGGCTCTGATTGGTAGAACTTTGTGCTGCCATCTGCTAGTCAAGCTTAGAAATACCCCCCCGAGTTACTGTTCCAGGCACTCTATACAAATTTTAGCATTTGGCATGAGTGTCTCTACTTGTTTGTTGTATGTACGCTGGTATAGCTGTCAACTAAGTCAAGGCAGCTCGAATTTAAAAAACATGAAAACTTTTGATGAATATGTTTCAATGAAATTTGAGAAAAATAGTTAAGTTTTTGATACCATTAAATGCGCAATAATTTTCTCTTTCCATTTTCTGTAAGTTGAATTGGCGAGCAAGAATCCATGAAACTGTTGAAAGCAATTTTAAATCACTATGTTACAATTTGAAAGTGGACACCCGGTATATGTAAATATGTATATTATATATTATTTAGTAATTTAGTGGGCATCAAAACATATAACTCGGCAATATTGTGAAGTGGTATACCCGTTATACGAAAGACCATTCACAACAATTTTGTCCTGAATGGTCACCAGTAAAACGCTCTACCAGCATCTTTTGAAAAGCTGAAGATAGATTTTTGATGAAAACATTCTTTTCCTGTTTTTTTGGCATCCCAAAGAATGCATGCACAATATATTTTTGCCCGTTAACTGGTTCATTGTCATTCTCTACTAGGTCCTATGGGTCACAGTTTCAAAAACATCGCTTGTGAAGAAAAGACATACGCCGGAACGTAAAATATAAACAACTATAAACTACTTTCAGTCAAGTCTCGCTGATACAAGGCAACCATATAACAATGCAAATCGCACAGTGAATGTGAACGTGCCTTTGAGGCTAAAATTCCGGTCCAACAAGCGCGCTTAAAGATGTTTAAGTTAAAGGTCGCCTGTGGCCAGGGGCACTTCGCATCGTAAAACATGAACAACAAGACGAGTATCATTTTGCGTCATCTCTCACTGATACCAGGAAACAGTCTAACAATGCAAATTGTGTTATGGCCATCTCGCCGGCGCTGACCTGTTTATCTTCCAAAACCCCAGAATAGGACATGTTCACCGAGAAGTCGTAATTTCCGCTGTAGTCGTTTTCTAACATAACCCTTCCATAGGTGTCCCCATTTTTATCCTGAAGGTACTGGAATAAATCGGGGCACGGGTTCGGCGGTAAGGGGGCCGAGTACAGGCACTGAAAGAAGGCACCCTTAGAACAGTCAACAGTGCGCCTCTCATTTTGGGCTTTCGGGTCTCACTGATCTTCGGCTGGCCATGGTTCAACTGTTTGCATCTTCCCTCGGACCGGTTTGTCTAAAACTGCCTTAATTAATTCAAGCAGTGTACCTCGTGAATCAGCTGCAAAGTGTCTGCCCATTTTAGAGAAATGCTTTCGGGACCAGCTCGGCACACATTTTAGTGCAACATGTTGAGACTCTCTAGGAAACACACTATAAGTTAACAGGCGTGATATCGACTGTCACTCTTTAATAATAATAATAACACATCTTTATTGCTCAACAGGAAATCCTATTTACAGGACAAATAGTTACTTAAAGCGATGTAACGCCACACTTCGTGAGTGATTCACGCCAGAAAAATGTATATCACATGCCGAACCAATATGATTGCAGTTACAGCACATTGTATAAATCGATAATTTTATCATTATATTCATGTTAGGACTTTGGGAGTGGAAGAAAAAAAAATGTATGGTGTCTAGACTGGACCCTGCAGCGTTTATTTAATTTAAATTTACAATTTTCGGAACACCATGTGGGTATTTAATTTTGAGGTTCGTTTCTCCTGAAGCCAGACGTTGATGTAGTTTGACTTTAATATTTTTATAGGAGGTCATTTGCCTAGTAGTTTTATTAAATGAAACAGATATATCCTTAAATTGAGGTACGTTATTTATTATCCTAGCATTACGTATAATTTTATGAACTTGATTTTCGGATTCTAAAACAAATTTAATCCAGCTAGTCTATCCTTGCTGGGATAAAATTTGCTTAGCTGAGTAGTTTTAACGATGCTTGAATTGAATTCGAAATCTGCTACTTTTAAGATCACAGAAACCGAATTATGGTCACTTTCTTTTTGTGTAGCCTTGTCAGTTTGTTCTTCACTAAGCCCAAACACAATAATGTTGGTCTTGCGACGATTACATTCCTCGATCTCCTCGACAATTTCCTCAAAGTTAAGATCTGCATCTGGGGCTGATTGACGGTCTGACTTTAAAACCGTAATTTCTTTTTGTAAGTTTACGATAACATTTGTCAACGGCCGAATTACACTGTCCACGCATTGACAAGTGGAACATGACCAGCTAAGTGCCTTCCATTCCTTTCCATTCAGCATACGAACTTCGGCTAGCGACAGTGTAGCACACGAAAATAAAGATATTTTCGTGCAAAAACAGCATACAACAGTTTGGTGGTGATCCCATGCCTGGTTACAGCCACATGAACAATCTCCCGTTGGCATCTTGTGTCCCGATGTTGTGGTCCGTCGTATGTCGTTTAAGCGGTTTCGTAATAAGAATTTATACATATTGATAAGGATTTATTAAACATAATTTAAATATTACGTGATCTTTTACGAACGTTATCATCCTTAACGACCGGCGAGCTACATTGTATAGAACAACCCCCTATTGTCTAAAAGTGCTTACTTTGCAACCTTGGAAAAGAAGTAGTCTATTGTTTAAAATTGTTGTCTTTGTAACCTTGCATGCACGCGCATCCCGTCACGTACATCCTTAGTAGATAAGCTATACTATATAAGCTAGTGTATGGTATGTTGTCTTTAATTCCTGGTTCACATGTTAGATCTAAGAAATTGTCTGACGTAAAATAAAAGTGTTTTTAAAAAGTCGTTCCGCCTGTCTTTTTATTTAACTGGCGCAGTCGTTCGAACAAACAAACACGTTTAAGAGGTTTTTCGAAAATTAAAAACCAAATGCGCACCTTTGGAGTTCAATGCTAAATTATTCATCGATTCTACCATCTCATCCCGGATCTTCTGGACGCCTTCAGGGACAAACATTGCCATTATGAAGAGCTGCCCCGTCGATTCCAATCTCTGCAATCAATCTGGTTATTGTAACCACTTGGTCACTGGGGCCATCTGATCAGTGGGATCATCACGTCCAATTGAGGACAACAGAACCTAACAGAATAGCAGTCCACGATGCAACATAGCAGTCCAATTTGGAGACAACAGGTGCTAGCAGTTAAGCAGCAGTTCGTCAGCGCACAATGTAAGTACATCTTTACAAATTCAAGGGTATTAATTTTTATGATTCAAAGAAAAGCAAAATAATAATTTTAACGGCATCAAACTAATGCAATAATAATTTTCAATGCATCAAAGTAATGCAAAGTAATAATTTTCAAGTAAAATAAATTTTTATGAAAGTGAAACTAATTAATACCAAACTTTAAATATACTATCATAGTTTTAAATATTTATATTATAAGTAGAGAATCCTATTCAAGCATTAGAACCCCTTAGTCTGTAAAACTGTTTACTAACATAAACAAAATATAAAATCAAATGAAACAAGTAAGTAAAATGAATTTTAGTCGCCAAAGTTTCATGTCACCGGATCGATCAAGACCACCCTTAGGTATAACGCCTAGAATTTTATTTTTAAATAATTGTAATAATAGTATTAACAACCCGAATATGGTTGACCAAAGTACATCAATGTTTCCCCTACATTTTAAGGTAGCATTATTAAATGAAATACCGTCATACGATAGAAAGCAACCAACCTTATCAGAACTTATTAGATCCGCAAAAATCATAGCGAGTAAATGTTGTACAAAAAATGATTATGTTAATCACATTATTTTGTCCTCAATAAAGAATAAATTGAAAAGTCAAGCTTTGG
Organism: Agriotes lineatus; assembly: GCA_940337035.1. Lineage (NCBI taxonomy): Eukaryota > Metazoa > Arthropoda > Insecta > Coleoptera > Elateridae > Agriotes > Agriotes lineatus. The sequence continues at coordinate 6,266 of CALNHX010006046.1, read as the reverse complement.
AAGTAACCGCGGGTTACCAGTTTGATAAATGGACCGATTTAAAAACCGTATTAATATAAAATTTTTACGACCAAAGGTCACAATTAAATGTTTTAATTGACTTGACGGAATTAAAATCAAACAGAGACCATCCGATAGAATTTTACAATAAAATTCGAACACATTTAGCAATTTATAATTCTAAAGTTATATTGAGTAAAAAACCTCAAGCTATCATAAATCATAAATTAGAAACTAACAAAGATTTAGCATTGCAAACTTTTAAGAGTGGACTAAATGAAAATGTAGAACGTTTTCTAAAAAGTAGGAATCCAAACTCATTAGAACAAGCATTAAGTATTGTAAAAGAAGAGCTAGATGTTCGATATTCACAAAATCAAAATAATTTTCAAAGTCAGAAATTAAGTAAGTCATATTTAGCTTCCAATATACAGCAATCGAATTCACATAACAAATTTAATTTACCAGTATCAACACTACAAAGTTGAAGTAATTTTAATCAAAATCCTAAAGGTAATTTTAATCGAAATTCTATCTATTTTAAAAGTTCTACATATTGAAAAAATCAAAATAATCCTAAGATAACCCAAAATTCAAGCTACAATGCATTTGCACCCAAACCGAATATCAACCCAACGAATCGTCCCGAACCAATGGACTTCAGTACCATAAAAAGACCAGCTGCTCAACAATTAAGTATTCACAATAAATATGGAGCTAATTCTCGAAACGTTAATAGAAATTGTATTTTGTCGTCGTCGTCTTTAGCAGAACAAATCTTTTCAGTCAATTACGCAGCTTTTTTCAATTAGCTTTTATTAAACAACCCTTTCAAATTCAATATATTTTGTTTACATTCTACTGTCCCTAATATTTATTTTTACCCTAGTTACTAATGCTTGCTAGATATAGATATATAAAATTTCCTTTCTTTAACATTTTTCCCCTCCAAATTTTCTTATTTTATATCTAGCTTGCATAACTTTACAACTAGTGTTCTGTAAATTCCATTTTTAGTTTTTATTTTGGCTACTCTAACTTTCTTGTCCTTTCCTGGATAAATTGCAGTCACAATACCTAAGGGCCACGTTCCCCGTGGTAAATTTTCATCTATAACAATTACAGTATCATTTACTTTTAAATCAGGAATATTATTATCGTGCCATTCGCTTCTTTTATTTAAAGTAGGCAAATATTCCTTTAGCCAACGTCTCCAAAATTGATCAGCAAGTGCTTGCAAAATTTTCCATTGCTTTCGAATATTTACTTCCTGGAATTTTCCTAAACTCGGTACACCACTGGATGAACCAATAAGAAAATGATTAGGTGTCAGGCTTTCTGGATCGGCTGGATCAAAAGATACATGAGTTAGAGGTCTACTATTTACGGTATGCTCCACTTCCACCACAAATGTGTGTAGAACTTCTTCTCGGGGAGCCCTTTCTTTTAATATCACTCTTAAGGCTGTCTTCACTGATCTAACTAATCGCTCCCAACAGCCTCCCATATGTGGTGAACCTGGTGGGTTGAAATGCCATTCTATTCCTCTGGATGACATGTCCTGAACCATTTTGTCGTTGTGTAGTTGACGAATGCATTCTTGCATTTCTCTATTCGCACCATAAAAATTGATGCCATTGTTAGAATAAAACTGCTTTGGTGTTCCCCGTCGTGCAATCGTTCTTCTAATAGCCATTATTTCAGAGTCGGTATTCAAAGATGTTGCTACTTCTAAGTGTACAGCTCTGGTTGTCATGCATGTAAATATTACTCCATACCTTTTCTCTTTTCTTCGTCCAATTGTTACTTTCATAGAACCGAAGTAGTCAATTAATGTAAATGAAAAAAGTCTTTCAAACCCAGCTAGCATAGATGGTGGTAGCTGACCCATTTGTGGAACTCGAGGTTTACATCGTTTTACTTGGCAATACATGCAGTTTTTTCAACAACTTCTTACTGCACTTCTAATCTTCATAATCCAGAATTTTTGTCTTACTTCGTTCACCACCTGTTCTTGACCACCGTGTCCAGTTTTTATATGATAGTATTCTATCAATAACTTAGTAAATCTGTTATAAGGGTCCAATATTACTGGATTTATTTGTGAATATTCTAAATAGGTTGCTCGGCTGAGTCTTCCACTTAAACGAATCACTCCTGTTCCATCTAAAAATGGAGTTAGTGTGTACAGGCGGCTTGATTTAGATATGCTGCCAGTTTTCTTAAGTTCGTAGGTCTCTTGCGGAAAACAGCTGTGTTATACGTATTTTACCCAAAGTTCTTCCGATTTCTGCAATTCTGGCACAGTAAGTTCTGTTTTTAATTTTTTCTCTTCTCTACAGTTTCTAATGAATCTGAGTAGCCAGGTCGTGTATTGCGCAAGTCTAATAATGCTAGATATGGATCTTTTTGATCTATAACGCATTTTTTTAAAATGTTTTTAACAGTTTGAACAGTAAGCTCAACCTGACCGTTTGACTGTGGATATCTGGGTGATGATTTTACATGTTCAAAATCCCATTCTTTAGCAAACTGTTTAAATTCATAACTAGAGAATTCTGGTCCATTGTCTGAGCATACTATTCTCAGTATCCCAAAACGAGCAAATATAGATTTCAGTTTTATTATGATATTATGGCTTGTCAAATTATTATTTAGATGTGCAACTTCTACTTTGAATAGTAATCTATCACTAATAAGTATACCGCATTGTTAAGGTGGAATATGTCGCATCCAATTTTATAGAATGGTACTTTTATGATTTCATGAGATACCATAGGTTCAGGCTTTTGTGAATTACTCTGATTTAGACAAATGTGGCATGACAAAATCATATCTTGTATACATTTTGACATTCCCGACCAGTAAAATGATAAATTTGCTTTAGATACTGTTTTGATGATGCCCATATGGCCATAGTGTAGCTTTTCCAGTATTTCTTTTCTGCATGTTTTTGGTACAATTAACTTTTGACTCTTATACACTAGTTCATCTATTTTAGTTAATTCATGTTTAAATTTATAATAGAATTTAACATTTTCAGGTAGAGCTTTTAATTTATGTGGCCAGCCATTATTTATATAAAATTTCAACTGCACCAAATCATCGTCTAAATTTGTGTGCTCTCTCAGGTAATTTCGTTTCTCTGCTAAAACATTTAAATACATTGAAACCAAGCAGACTTGAGCCTCGGCTTCAATATCTAAATTTTCATCAAAGACTTTATCTTTAATTACCGCTCTCGACAGAGTGTCGGCCAGAACCAATTCTTTGCCTGGTTTAAAAACTAATGTAAAATCATGTTTACATAACTGAATTAAAATTTTTTGTAACCTAGGTGGACATACGTTTACAGGTTTTTTTATAATTTGTAAGAGTGGTCTGTGATCAGTTTCCACAATAAAGTGTTGACCAAAGACATACTGTTTAAATTTTTCGATGCCAAACCAGATCGCCAGTAACTCTTTTTCTATCTGGAAGTACCGGGTTTGGGCATCTGTAAATGCTCTAGATGAGTGAGCACACGGCCGCTCTTCCTGTAGGAGAACCGCGCCTATACTATTTTTCGAGGCGTCTACCGAAACAATGGCAGGTTTACCAATGTCAAAAAACTTTAAACAAGGACTTTTACATATTGCCAACTTGAGATTATTAAAAGCCTCTTCCTTTTTTTCATCCCAAGTAAAAACTATGTCTTTCTATAATGATACCCTAAGAGGTAGGGTTTCCAGTCCCGGGATCCGGTCCCGGGACAGACCCGGGATTCTACCACAAAAACCGAGTCCCGGGACCACCGCCAGAATAGGCGAAGTCCATGTCAACATGCGTGCGTATACTCGATATCAAAGAATTAGGACGGGTATTCACCGGTGTCCGGCGTACTACTCATGCCTCTTGCACATTTTGCATTATTTGCGTTTTGTGTAGGCAGGAGAGGTATTATTTTCGGTACGTTAGAATTAAACCTATGTGTTGTTTCAGCCACATTTGCATATATTCTTCGATTTGTGTATTTGTCTGTTTTTTCTTGTTGAATTTAGATATGTGCGAAGAAGCTGAATAATTTATATTTTTAGTTTTAAGTGTGTTCGTTATTTGTCTGCTAAAGCGTTACGATTAGAATGAATTCCGAGTCGCAACCTACCTTCCTTCTACACTAAAAAAACGATTTGAAGTCAATATGGCGAAAATTTTATATATTGAAGATAAAACAATTGGCGACATGTAAATTTGGTTCCTACAAAATTATAATAATCAGAGGCAGCTTGACGAAAGAATTACACAAACACTTTGCAGTTTAAACAAAAGCAAAAGATGAACAGCGACAGACATTTTTAGTACCAGAAGAAAGCACAGAAATACTTAATTTAACTTAAAACAATTTTTTTTCTTTGGATATTGCATTCGGAAATTTTACCTGAACACTATTTCTTTTTCGGGACCATTTTCGGGATTTTCGGGACTAGTCCCGGGACTTGAAATTTAGCTCGTAAGTCCCGAAAACACTTTTGGTCCGGGACTTGGAAACCCTACTAAGAGGTGCTGTTTTTTCAGACAAATTGTTTATAAATTTACCTAGATAGGTCACCATCCCTAAAAACCTTTGAATGTCCTCATTATTTTCTGGTGTTTGCATTTTTATGATTGCTTCTATTTTTGAGTCATCTGCTTCTAGACCGCGACTTGAAATCTTATGACCCATATATTCTACTTCATTCGCTAAGAATTTACATTTTCCTTTGTTTAGCCGCAAATTACATTCTGCAGCTGTACTTAATACTTTCATTAAGTGTAAGTTGTGCTCTTTTTTTGTCTAGCCTGACACTATTATATCATCGATATAGACATTAACGCCCGGTAAATTCCCAAAAATATCAGTCATGCGTTTCTGAAAGACTTCAGGTGCACTGGCAAGCCCGTACGGTAACCTTAGAAACCGGTACCTCCCAAACGGAGTTCCGAAAGTACATATTTTTGAGCTATATTCGTCTAACTGAATTTGAAGGAATCCTTGAGTTGCGTCTAATGTGCTAAAGTATTGAGCACCTGATAGTTTAACTGTTAGTTCCTCTAACGTGGGTATTTGAAAGTAATGTCTTTTTAGTGCTTTATTGAGATCAGAAGGGTCTAAACATAGTCTCAGTTGTCCATTTGGCTTCCGAACAACAACAATTGCATTCACCCAGTCAGCACTCCCTTCTGCTCTAGCTATAATTTTATCTCTTTCTAACTGATCTAACGTTTCCTTGAGCCTATCTCTTATAGCAAATGGTATTTTCCGTACTGGCTGAACTACAGGTTCAACATTACTTTTTAGTTCTATGTGATATGGTTTATCTAAACAACCTATTCCTTTGAACAGAAACTCAAATTGCCCTAGTATTTTATTAATATCAGTATCTATTTGACTCTGCTCTAATATTTTATTCATTTTACCTTGTGTGTTAACTACACTATCATTTTCTAAGCTCATTAATTTTATATCAGCTATTGCAGTGCTATTTTGTATAGTATTTGCTTTTGAAACTAACCCTAACATTACACATGCCTTAAGCCCCAATAATGGAGAATTGTTTATGTCGACCACACAAAATAAGAGCTCCTCATTTTTGTTTTTATATTTACATTTTAGACTACATTGTCCTATTACAGGAATTTGTTCTTGTGTATAAGAGCGAAGTTTTATACTTGTGCCAACAATTTCATCAAAATTTAAATTAATTGATTTTAAAACACTTAGGGCCGGTTGCAGAAAGCAATGTTAAGTCTGGTGTTAGCTAACGCGACGTCAAAGTGAACAAAAACGAATCAAATCTCAAATGCTTATGGTAACTAATACATTAGTAAACAAAATTTGATGCGATTTTGTTCACTTTGACGCGACGTTAGCAAACACCAGACTTAACATTGCTTTCTGCAACCGGCCCTTACTGTTATGATATTTGTCATTGCACCAGTGTCCAGTTTAAAATGAACAGGGTAGCCGTTTATTTCTAAAGCCGTGAACCATGATTCCTCAGTCTTTGAGTTATCGCAGCCATCTATTGTACCTATATAAAGAAAATCCTCTATATAATCCTCATTATTAACTAAATTCACATTTCTAACATTTGAAGAATTATGTGATTTTACTTTATTTATGCAAGCGAAAGCAAAATGATTCATATTACCGCACTTGTTGCACTGTTTGCCATAGGCAGGGCACTTTCCGTAGTCATGTTGATACGTACATTTCTGGCAGCGCCTTACATGTGTGCTCGCCCCGG